>CM070671.1:5313063-5485780 GCA_036346575.1 Dendrocalamus sinicus
GGAAAATAAACGCTGGAACTAAACAAGGTACTCGTACTTTGTCTGGCAAGCAGATAATTGAAAATGATTAGGCTATCCTTAATTATTATCTCTAACTACTATATTTAAAAAGCTATACCTAAGGGGGTGATTAAAAAGCTAAATTACTATCGATCTAGGTTTTATTGGCAAAGTGATGAACAAAAGAGGAAATATCGTCTTGTTAAATGGAATATCCTTTGCCAGCCAAAAGACCAAGGTGGTCTTGGGATTCATGATTTGCATTTGAAAAATAATGCCCTTTTAGGTAAATGGCTTTTTAAGCTTCTCACGACGGATGGTACCTGGCAACAACTCTTGCGCAATAAATACCTAGGAACTAAACCTCTTGTTCAAGTTGAAAGAAAGCAAGGGGACTCCCAATTCTGGTCCAGTCTTATGAAGATCAAACAAGACTTCTTCCGTTTTGGTTTTTCCATTATTAAGGACGGGTCACAGGTGAGGTTCTGGGAGGATAAGTGGTTAGGTAACTCTCCCTTAAAATTTCAGTACCCGTGTCTTTATAATATTGCAAGACCAAAATTCATAACTATTTCGGAAGTGCTAAACTCTGATCCTCCAAATTTATCATGGCGACGAGACCTTATTGGACCCAAGTTAGTGGCGTGGAATAATCTTCTTCCTCGTTTGACTAATATACAGTTGTCCCAAGGTCAGGATGTGTTTCGCTGGTCCTTACACCCAGATGGACATTTCTCGGTGAAATCATTCTATCAAGCCATGATCCGTTCAGCTGTGCCTAATTTGAATAAGAGACTTTGGAAACTAAAGGCACCTCTGAAACTGAAGGTTTTTCTGTGGTACTTACGGAGCGGTGTTGTGTTGACTAAAGATAATCTAGCTAAACGTAACTGGCAAGGAAGCAAAACATGTTGCTTTTGTCACGAAGACGAGACAATTAGGCATTTGTTTTTTGATTGTCGTTTTGCTAGAGCGATGCAGAGTATCCCCAAATCGCTTTCAACATAATGAAACCCCAAAAAGTATCACACATGTTTGGAAGTTGGCTAAATGGTGTAACTAAAAATTTGAAACCGTTAGTTCTGCTTGGGGCAGCAGCTATCTGTTGGTCAATTTGGTTACATAGAAATGGCATTATTTTTGAAAAGAAACAAACTTTTTCTCCCTTGCAGGTTATTTATGCGGCTTCTCAACGACTCCGTTCTTGGGCTATCCTTCACAAAACGGATTTACAGGATCTGATTGTGGCGGCCTCACAACGTTTGGACCGTGCGGCCAAGGTTTTTTACTCCCGGGCATATGGGTGGCGATCTAGTCTACGGATTGATAGCCATTAGTTTGTTTTATTTTCTTTGGTTTAGCTGTGTGTCTCTGAGTGAGGCAGAGGCTGGGAGTTTTCTTTTCCAAGACTGTGTATCATCTTGATGTACTGTTCTTGGTTTATTAATAAAGACTTCCATTATAAAAAAAAAAACTACTATATTTAATACATACATATGAAAAATACAAAGTAAAGCCATATATTTATTAGGAGTATAGAGGTTACATATTTATATTACATTGGTTTATAAAATACACTCTATAATTATGAACAAGATCATTTAAAAAATACACTATATTATTAGACGGAGGGAGTATTAGCTAATCCACCTCATTTTATAAACACATAAGGAAATATAATCCACGACCCACCATTCGAAAAACAAGTAGAAAATCGAGTAGCAGTCTAGCGGATCCAACCAAAGTACCGTACATAGGAAACAGATTCCTCTAGCAGGGTATGATCCAATGTCATCATACAAAACCACACATGAACCAAAAATACAAGAGGCAAAAGGATGGATAGTTAAACCAGGTTCAATTACAGCTATGTAAATCACACTAACAATTCTAAGATCCATCGCAACGCATGAATCCGGCCCGCATAAGATCCCACTAAATAGGAGAGCAAACTCATGGCTTCGATTGCATATAGCACTCTTACAACTCAGAATAATGAATAGATTGCATATAGCAGATCCATCACCAGAACAGATCATCAATTGCCTCGAAACTGTAACCTACATAAACATGAAAGCACGGTAGGCATCTCCAATGGTCTGAGTCAGCTAGCTATATGCATGTACACATCAGCATATATCCTATGTGGAGGAAAGAGAGTATGCAAAAAAAAATCGAGCCAGCTCTTCCTTAAGGGCATATCCAATGGTGATTTATGAGCTAGCTCTAAACATATTATTTCATATTTTAATAGAAGAGAGAGAAAAGCTAGCTCTTGATCAAGAGCTAGTCTCATACACACATTCCAAGATTATATGAGGATGTCATGTGGGACTATTCATGTTAGCAAGTCTTATAATACAGCCTTCAGCTGGCTGTATGAATACTTACAGCTCACTTATCACCTACTCGTATAGTAGTTCTGACCAGTGAAGGTGTATGACCTACCCCTTCCTCTCACAAAGTTTCTTGGTTCTTGTGCTTCACCATTGTAAGCTTACACCCACCTCTCTTCTCTCTCCTCCTCTCTCTCCTCCACCTCAAAGATATAGCCACTTCTGACCTCTTATAATACTTGCTCTTATGAGTTATGTGCTAAAAGTTAATATCATTGGAGAAGTTATCTTAGAGCTAGTAACTAGCTCATACCATTGTACATGCCCTAAACACTAGTCTATAACGCCAAACGAGGCAGCCTCTATAAATTCTGTGTGTGCATGTAAGCATCAAATAGATATCCTTATAGATAGTTCTTTAGAATGCTAACTTTAGTGTGTACTATATAGATGATGTGGAAGTCTTATAGTTAGTTGCTAGCTATAACTATTGGAGATGCCCTCCATTAATAGAAACGGAAATTATAAATTCCTTAGCAAGACCAAGAGCATAAAGCGGCATAAGGAGTTAAGGACCACACTTTGGACCAACATGCAATTTGATGTAATTGTGGCAAAGCTGTTTTGATTTTAAAGAATGGGTGGGCGTCCTATTATCATAAAGTTGATTTGTAGTTTAACTACTTATTCCATAAAGTCATCTGAAAGTGGCAATCCCCATTTCCCTTCTGATTGCAACATCAAGGGTAACTCAAGTGTACACTTGTGAGAATAAATGGATCCCTAATACGGAAATCCAACACTTGCGAAGAGATAGTTTGCTCCAGTGGCAAGGGGAGACAACACAACAGCAATTTTAGCGAACAAGTTGAAGCAGCAGTGGGGGATGACAACAATGCCCATCAGTTGAAGGTTCTTGCTCACACAGAAACCAAAAAGGTAAATAACTAAAGCAAAGGTAAAACAGCACAGGAGGATCAGAACACCAGCTACCTTCCTATAGGGCTGAAAACGGTCGGAAACGATCGGTAGGAGGTCAAATCACTTTCAGTTTCACGTTATTTTTTCGAAAACGAAATCGATACGATATTATCGGAAACGAGAACGACATCGATATTCCGGTAAATTCGGAAACGAAACTATTCGATCAAAAGTGCATCGATAACGATCGAAAATCATGAAAACGATAGCTAAAATACGATATTCTCCACATCTAAGGAAGCCAAAACATGCAACCATAATCAATTCTAAGCCATGAACTCATATCATCATATCACAAATTCTCAACTAAATGAAGCAGGCATACTTCAACACTTTAGTTCAATCCCATCCATCACACGAACAGCGAACTCATACTAACACAAAAGGTCCTTCCTTTCATTGCATAATACTTAAAGAAACTACTTAACTACTACTACGGTACTACCAAGAAGATCATAGGCATATCAAGAACGAAACGGAACCATGCTTCTTATAGCTGAACCTCCGGCATGTCATCATCATCTCCAAGCACATAATCACCACCCATTTCTGAAAATTCATCCTACAAATTGCAATGGAAATAACGTGTTAGTACTTCAAATGAATTACATGCTACTGCAATACATATCAATATAATTATACCCCAATAAGCAGACTGCTCTTAATGGCTTCAAGAACCTCAAGATCACTAGGCAAAGAAGAAATATTCTTAGAACCTGAAAATTAAAAGGCAGCTACATGAGTAAAAAGAACATCAAGATATTGTTAATAGAAAGCAACAGATCAGTTTACACTTTTACCTCTTTTAGCTCCAGTTATCCAATCCTTAGTGCAAACAAGTGCTTGTACCATGTCAGGATCAAGGCTGCTTCGATATGGGTCGACGACACGTCCACCGGCACTAAATGCAGATTCAGAAGCCACGGTTGACACTTGCATTGCCAACACATCACGAGCAATCGGGTCTGTCCCTCAATTTTACTTTGTACCAGATTTTTCTCACATATATATCATAAAAGCTGTGGCATTTAGTTATCTAGGCCAAGACATCCAAACAACCAGATTCAGGAAACTGTGATGCAACTGAGAATATTTAAATTATTATCTATGAAGCTAAACAACCCAAAACAACGATCAGAGACAATATCTGACAGGCAGCCTATATAGCAACAGCAGTTTGAATCATTTTTATACAGCAATCCATTCGGAAGTCGATATGGTAGATTTGCAGTTCTTTTCTCAAGATGAATAAGTGACACTTATGCATACGTCCACTAGTTAGCATTGTCATTTAAAAGTGAATCTTAACTATGAACACATTCAAGATCTTTCCAACCATGAGATAACAAAGGATATTAATATAATGTAGACACTGGTTTTTGAAATGAACAGTAGAAATCCAAAATGACAATAAAAAGTCAACACCTATTATCTTTTAATATGTTATTACAAGAAAGTTAGTACGCAACATACGTCCAGGACAGCAGCTGCAGTTGGCTGCAGCGTGACTCTGTCCCTTGCATCCCTCTGCCACATGCGAGCCTGCATGACATATACATAATGGTCATCAACACAAGTAGCTAAAGGAAAATTAAAGTGGACTAAACGAACTTATGAACATTTCATGTCAAATTCTCCACACAAAAAGGAGTGTATACAAGAACTGTATAATTTTTTTTTTGGCTCCCATAGACATGGTTCAAAATGTTGCATCATTGTAACTGTTCAAACGATAATATTGCAAATTACTTGAACATAACGGACGACTGTGCTTGTGTAGTCCACTGTTCGTCGCTGGACAGGCTTCCGCATCCTTTTAGCACCGAAATTGTCCCCATAAGCTGAATTCAGTCAAAAGTACGATAAGAGTTGCGCAGTTGCAACTTGCAATACGGTAATGCATACCAAAAGGTTAGCAACCAAACTGCGACAAACTAATGGCTTTTAAGAAGAAAAAAACTCAGCTCACATTCTTAAGACAAACTGAGCAGTAAGATAATAACGTGTACTAATCTAGCTGCTCTGCCGCTAACCCTAACACCAGTGACGAGTACCAACGAGTGGTGTGGTTACCGTCGTACGGCGGTGGATGACCCGGGTGCGCGGCATAGTCCGAAGCGAGGTTGGTGGAGGACGCAGCGGAGAGCTGCCGCATCGGCGGCTGCGGCGGACCGCGGTAGAACTCCCCACCGCCGCCAGCCTGCTGAGGCGGGTGCTGCGGCTGAGGAGGCGGCTGTTGCTGCTGCTGCATCATCTCCGCGGCTGCGCGGGGAGAAGCGCCGAGACTGAGCAAGGTTTTGGATGATCTGCTGAGGACTACTCGGTCCGGCTGGGTTCGTCGTCGGAGGTGGACGGCGGCGTTGATAGGGTCCCCGGCGCCTTCTTCGTCCTCGATTCCGGCGCCGGCCGTCGGCGAGGAGCTGAGAAGTCGCAGGCGGCCGCAAACCCTAGCGGGGGTTTCGGTCAGGAGAGGGGAGGAGAATTGCGTGTGGCTAGGTCTAAGGCGGCCGCGTGCGGCCGTGGCCCGTGCGGGTCTGCGGGAGTGCGGGTCAGACGGAGACGGGCCGACCGGGGAGGTCTAATGGGCCTGGCGCGCGGAGCTGCAGTGCGGAGATGGTCCCGGACTCCCGTCCCGAGTGGATACGGTAATTACCGACGGTAATTACCGATTAAATACGGTATTTTTCGAAAACGATCGGAAGAGAGTTAAATCGTTTTCGTTTTCGTTATCGGATATTTTTACCGTTCTCGTTTCCGTTTTATCGGTTACCGTCACCGTTTCCGTTTAGAGGAAAAAATCGATAATTTCTCGAAAATGATTTTCGGAAACCGAAAATTACCGTTTTCGTTTTCAGCCCTACCTTCCTATGTCCGCACCAGAATAAAGAGTTAAAATTTAAAAAAAAACAAATGGTTGAGAACAGCCGTACAGCTTTATAAGCACCATAGGTAGGTTATTTTGGGCTGTGACTTATAATTTTCGCCTTATAACTGTTTGTAAGAGAAAGTACGAAGAGAGAGACAGTTGCGTGCGATTTTGGCCAGTATAGGTGAAGTCGGTACAATGTATACTACAATCGATTTGTAAACCCTGCCTTGATAAGTCGTACCGTTTAAAAGCTAGTTATTGTAGCAAAAGCCATAAGTATAAAACCCAAAAGAACCCAGCCCATAACTACAAGATTATTCCTGCTATGTACGAGGAGGAAATGCTTCTGTAATAGACCTTGGTATGAATTTATGACAATGTAACGGCCCTATGCCCCTATGAACCCTGTGGGAGATGTAGTTTAGGATTACATTTCTTTTTTGTTCACCAAAAAAAGATAATTTCCATGCTTTAGTGTCCCAACTAGCATGAAAATTTGTAGCTTTTACCTTTTTAATTAATTTGAGTGTTTCTTAATTGCTTGCTTTTATGTATGCATGGGATCATAAGAAGCCAGAATAGTGTCAACAGCCAGCTTACATTCAGAACATCTCCCACTCCAGTGGAAATTGATTTGCTCAAGATATGTGCCGTAGGTGCTCAAGATTCTAAAAATTTTGTGAACCCTCTTATCAAACTCTTCATAATTAACTTCAACTACCTTAAGTTTCTTAGATGCAAACGGCCATTTCAATGGATAGTATCTTCCTTTTGTTTCCACCCAATTGTTGGGCGTTTGTATCAAACATAATACTTACTGAAAGTCAATCAACCATGCATGATAGCTTCAATAAGACAAAAGTTATGAGACCTAGAAAACATATACCTGGCGAAGTTGAAGAGTGAGCTTCTCTAGAACCAGCGTATATTGGAGAAAGCATATCAACGAACAAAAATCAATCGCCACACACCACTCATTTGTTAAGGGTATTTAGGTCATTTCCTATTGTCTAGGGTTTGGGTTTTTTGTGTGTCTCATGAATTATATATAGCCCTATGGGCTGCTTTTGCAATACAACTTACATTCATCCATCTCTTTTCCAAAGATAACATGGTATCAGAGCCTAGGTTTTGAATCTAGTCTCCGATTGCTCTTCCGCTGCTACTACCCCCGAGAGGAGTGTTTTACACTCCCAGGGGTGGCCACCTCGGCCACTCCAGCGAAGGCCTCCCCCGCCTCGCGCCACTCAAGCCCGCGTGTTAGATCGAGGAGGCTGACTAGAGAGGAGGTGAATAGACGATCTAAAAATTCTCTTCGAATTATTATCAAATTTTATTTGTCTAAACCAAGAATACAATGCGGAAGCTTAACTCAAATTGGTTTAGCATAAATAAAACCTAAATCAATTAAGTTCACCTAAGTACACCAATACCCTAAGGATATGACAAGGTTTGCAATCTTAGGATGACAAGCAATTAGTTTAATTATACGAATATAAATTGCTTGACTGTAAACAACAACAAGAAAACAAACCACAATTGACACGGTTATTTTTTACCGTGGTGTTCGGAGACTTACCGGTCTCCCTTAGTCCACGTTGAGATAAACCCAAACGAATTGGACCGCTCTACGAATTAAGCCTTCAACCTCAAATCTACTAGTGATAGCTCTTTCCCGCTTCAGGTAGATGAGTTCCAACCTTCACAACTTCGCCGAATTTTCTCACAACCTTCTTGAGAAGATCACTGTGCATGACGCCTCCAACATCGTCTAGGAGTCGGTAACCTCCAAAAGTAACAAGTCAAGCCCCTCACTTGACTCTAACCACGTGCAACGAATGCACAAGCTCAAATGGGTACATAATCCAACTCTAGATGCAACACATGCACTCGAGATATCACTCTCCTTGCTCACAAAGTGCAACACATGTACAATTAAGAGGAGAGGCTCACACTAGCTCAAAACTCAAGAGAGTTCAATTGAATGAAGCAACAACCGTTCCAACCGGCCACAAGGCAGTATATATACCCCACACAAGAAAACTAGCCGTTGGAGCCAAACACCTGAGAAAACAGGATTTTCGGAAGTACCGCGGCTTAAGATCAGTACTTCCACTCCCCTCTGCAACGGTCAGAAAACTAGCCGTTACAGTCGAATCTGGTAGTTTCGACGTGCAAAATTCGGTACTACCGACTATCGGAAGTACCGCAGCGCTTGAGCGGAACTACTGATTTCCTCAGGGGCGAAAAGACTCCACGAAGGTGGCTCTCTGAAAAAAAATGTATCGCTACACAAACTGGACGTTCCGCAAATCGAAAGTATCGCTCACACAGAGCTGGTAGTACCGCTCGTTGATCGGACCCGCTCACACAGAGCTGATCGGACCGTTCACACAGAGCTGGTCGAAAGTTCCGATTGACAACTACCCTGGTCTACGACCACGTCGGATGGTTCGACCACTCAGGTCTCTAACCACGCTGTCCGGTTCGACCACACAGGTCTCCGACCACATTATTCGGTTCGACCACACGAGTCTCGGACTACGCTGGTCTCCGACCACGTTGTCCAAATCAACCACACAGGTCTCGGACTACGCTGGTCCCCGACCACGTTGTCCACATCGACCACACAAGTCTTCGACTACGCTAGTCTCTGACCACGTTGGTCTCCGACCACGTTGGTTTTGACCACTCAGGTCTCGACCATGTCGATCTTTGACCATGCCAATCTTCGATCACACAGATCTCTGACCACTACGTCGATCTTCGACCATGTTATTTTAATCTCGTCAGTTCGACCACGTCGATTTCGACCACACAGGTCTCGACAAGGGATGACAATTGTGCCCATTTACCCGCGTGCCCGTGGGTAAATACCCTAATGGAGCTGGACATGGAATGTTTTCTTTACCCACAGGCATGGAAATGAGGGGAACACTCTGCCCTCGGGTAAACGGGCACGGGCATGGGTAAGCTCCACCCGTACCCATCTCGCCCGTTTACCCACAATATATAGACTGACAGGTGGGGCTCATTTAGTTTGTTAGTTTTTTCCCTTGACTCATTAGAAGCACTCCTTGTTTGCGATTACCGGGTGCATGCTTGCTTGTACATGCATATTTTTAATACTTCAATTAAGGGGGGGTCTTCTTCAATTATGCAATTCCCTTCTCTATTGCTGTTACTTAGAACTGATCCTAGAATCTTTAGTTCCTAACCTAGGGGATAATTAATTTCATAATAAGTTTGGAAAGGACCCTAATAAGGAAATCTATTAGTTTGAAATTGAAATTAAATAGAACCACAAAAGATAGCTATTATATTTCCTAGCAACAACTGCTGCTTATATGTTAGTTCAATTCTCAGATGGTGACTCTTAGTTCGTAGGTAAACGGGCATGCCCACGGGCGACGGGTACCTGCAAGCAACGGGTATGGGCGAGGTTTTTCGCCTGTCGTCCTCCACGGATCCGGCCGCCACCGGCCTGGCACTGCACGGATCTGGCTTCGATGCACCTCGATCTGACCTCTCCGCCGTCGGATCCAAGAACACCACGCCAGATCCGCGCTTGCCTCCGCTCCGCCGACTGCCGCCCTACCCGGATCTGGCTTCCTCTGCGTGGCTGTTGCCTTCCATAGCTCAGGCCGCCGCCGCCTCAGTCACTGGTTCCAAGCCCGACCCGTGTCCGTTGTCGCCCGATCCTGCCACAAATTGCCCTCCTGGCCGCCGCCACCTCGGATCCGGCCGCCACCGATCTTCCTCCGCGCGGATTCGGCTGCCATCGACCTCGGCTTGCCGAATCCAGCCACCTCCGCTCCAGATCCAGGCGTCCCCAGCATGGGCTTCACTGCGCGGCCTGTCGGCCACCCCATGCCCGCGTTCGCCACCGCCGTTGCCCCAGGTCTCCGACTCCTGCTCCTGCTCTTCCTCCACGCCGCCGGCCTCTAGACCGCTGCCTCTCGGCCGCCGCGCCCGCGCTGTCGCCTGAAGCTGTAGCCCCCTCGTCTCTTCCCGGTGCCGCCGCCCAACTCTTGCCTCCCTCAGCCGGTGATGGAGAGAGAGCATTCGGGTGGAGTTGGAAGAAAATAAAGGAGTGAGGAACATATTTGCTTCAAGTGAAAAAAAATGAGAAAGGAGTCTGTGTGGGGGCTGGTCCTTTAGTCTTTGGTGTTAAGCTGCTAGATGTTGCTACTTGAATCCACAGCCTTTTGAGTCTTCCACTGTATCCATCCAAATCCGTAACTTCTCTCTTTTCGTTCGTCAAAGCCATGTGAGTCTACAAAATCCTTGTTAGTCAGCCGACTACTTTGCTAGCCACGATTCATCCTCATGGATCGAATGTGGTCACCTCCTTCCTTTTGCATAGCCACAGCCGTCACTCTTCTCTTTGAGCCGCTGTAGATCGTAGAAGTCTTTATGATGCCGCCGCTTCTCTTTGAGCCACCGCCGCGCTTCTTCTGCACCGCACCTTTGTTGCACTTCTTGTGCACAGCGCCATCACCGTCTCGGGCTTCGATCTGTGCCGCTATTCTTCTATCTCCCTCTTCGGCTTGATTTGATAATTATCTCTATTTTGTGTCACCTTCCACATTCTTTTCATTGTATTGCCGCAGTCGACTTTGCTCCCGCTTACCTCTACTTTCTCAGTCCCTACACCTTGTGCTTTCTAGGCTATTGTACAATTTCATATGGTTGATACTCGACACAATTTTCCAAGAGCTGCATGCTATGACGACATCTTCAAGACACGGATTTGGATTTTCCCTTTTTTAGTGTCAACTCTTTCAAATGCAATACTATTGCATATGCCTTGCATTTGAGGGGAGTGTTAAGGGTATTTAGGTCATTTCCTATTGTCTAGGGTTTGGGTCCTTGTGTGTCTCATGTATTATATATAGCTCTATGGGCTTCTCTTGCAATACAACTTACATTCATCCATCTCTTCTCCAAAGATAACATCGTTGAGTAACAAAGTCTTTAACTTGTTAAATGTAGGGCACCACATCAGATCCCTTTTGAAAATAAACTAGGCAAAGGGCAACGAAGTAGGAATAGCTCAAGGTTAATTTTTCAGCGAACAGGATCATACCACAGATATTGAAAAGCCAAAACTAATCAGAGCACCTCAGTAATAAAAAAAAGGTTTATAACTCATATCATATTTCAAAAGTTTATCTTCATGTACACAGATATAATTGTTAAATTCTTACTCCTGTTCCTAAATTACTGCTGTTTCAGAATACCTACACTTGAACTATTCCAACTTTGACCACTAGACACTAGCATACATAAAGGTATCTGAATTGGCCACATGGATGGTATTAGTAAATTTGTCATATAAAATACTCTAACAGTAACAATATGATACCAGTCTTTTAACTTTTACCAATATCTCATTATAAACTATGCGGTCAGCAATTCAAAAACTAAAATTTAAAATTGTGCTTACTTAGTTAGGAAACAGAGGACGTAGAAAGTATGTTTTTAGAAGTCAGCAGAAGCAAAAATATGAAATACATTGTACAAAGAATGCCTTAAATAATCAGTCAATCACAAAAAAAAAACCCCCATGAATTTCCTCAATGGAACATGACGGTTTAAAAGATCCCATTGGTGGTCATGCATATAGCCACATGTGTAGGTGCTAGTTTACAAATGCCAAATGATGATGTGGATAGTGCAACAGAAATAGTGAATCACAAACAACTATAAGAGTTAGAAGGAAATAAGCATAAGCATACCTTCCAAGGTTCAGCTACCAACTCCAAGCTTTTAGCCTTCGACAAAACCTTGAGAAGAATGCAATCTCCACTGCCATCAACATTAGGACCACAATTACCGCAGCTATTTTTGGAACACGAGCCCCCAAATTATTCTTTACCACAATGATCGTCACATTCGTGGAGTCTGACAAATGCCTTATCTAATGACGCATGCTTTCAAGCAAAGGAGTCCTATCATAATTATCAGTTAGTTCCAGCCTAACAAGACTTGGGTGGTGATCGGTTCGGCTGAAAAGCTCGTGGCTTATGGCTGAAAACACCAGAATTAGTAAAAAAGATTGTGGTGATAGAGGCTTATTTACCATAATTAAATTTAAAAAATTTAAAAATAGAAAAAACATATTAGCCCATCACGTATAATGTAAACAAATACGAGGAAAAAAAGAACCGGTAAAAAAACTAAAAAAAAGTCAAAAGTTCAGAAAAAGACGAAATTTATGAATAGTGCAAAAATAAGCTGAATCCAGAAGCTGAAGTCATATTGATCAGGGCCTTGGAGGAAAAATATGAGTTTAGATGTTTCCATCAAACATACAGCGGATCAGGGTCAGCTGTTTAAGTGATTGCGACGATATCTTCTCAGCGTCAATATAGCAACCCCTCATCCATAGATTCTTCAGCGTTGGGCAGCTCGAAAAATCAAGAAAGTTGCATCCTAACGCTACACACCTAAGCTCTGGCATCGTCAAATGCTGGGAGATGAGGCAGGTTGTCTAGCATAGAAGTATCATTATCAACGGCTAACTCGACCCTGTGCATGTTGGATCCATAAGCTGATCTGTGGTGCATCGCAGCAGCAGTCGAATGGATTGATATTGAAATCACACAAATCCAGCGGGGCGCTGCAGGCGCCGAGAAGAAGCAGATTTTCCACGAATCTGTTCAGATTCTTGACGTCCTGCCGCGTGAGCTTCCTCCAATCATTTAGACAGGTGATGAGCAGGGAAGGCATGAACTTCCAGAGGTGGCGCCAGCTTCGGGCGAGCAAGCAGGTCTACACGGTCTCCCGCGCAGGCAGGAATGACAGCACGTGCTGCAGGACCTCGTCCGGGAGGGCGCCGATCCGATCATCGCCGCCTCCCAGATTCGGCGTCTTCTTGTTCTTGCGCCTGCGGTAGGCCTTGGTTTGTTCTTGCAGCATTACGTCGAACAGGTGGCGAGCGCAGGTCCTGGCGAGTACGGAAAGAACATAAACCAACAAAGATGGATCCCACGCTGCATCACCTGGTACACCTTTGGAGCTTGGAGTAGGAGGAGGGGTTGGAGTAGCAGAGCAGCCTAAGCTTAGTGGCCTAACTAGCCGCCGGGCCCGATCTCCCTCCCCGACGCGCCGCCTGGCCTCGGCCATTGACGGATCGCAAGGAGACTGTGGACGGTGGCTTGGACTGCGCAGATCCTTAGGTTCTAGAAGCTTCTGCATGCTGAGAACCAAGCCAGTGAGGAGCGAGGAGGAGTCGGCGGTGGTCGGCGGCAAATGGGCGCCCGGCATGCATCACGGGCCCGGACAGGGCACGCCCCCCGCGCGACTGATCCAAATAAGTTTCCGCGCCATACCGTGCCAGCAAACATATTTGTCTTTTGACACAATCACAATACAGAAAGGGTCGAGTCAGTACCAGTCCGGTCAGAGCACGTTTAATCTAATAGGTCACCGATGGCTTGTTGAGTATGGTGACCTAATCCGGCACTGCCCATAGCTATCGAGTCGCCATTGCCACCCGCACGAGAGGAAAAGGCGGCGGTCGATGGGGAGGGAGGAGGCGGCGACGATCGGGGAGGGAGAGGAGGTCAGCAGAGGCAGGAGCGTGAGAGAGGAGGCAACTGGGGAAATCGACCCGGTGTCCAATGGTCACACTACTGGCGCCGCTGCCTCATGAAGCATGCGACAGTGGCAGAACCGGGTAGGGGAGTAATTTTACTGCCAAGTCATTCGTTCGTGTTCAGAGGAGTGCAGTGACCATAATACAATTAATTTTACCATTATCCACAAACAATTTTACTATACTACTACAGGAGAGTTATTACACTCTTGTGAGCAATATGGCCTCTTGGGAAGGTTAGGGGAAGAGGCAGGGGCGGAGCTACAGGGTGGTCCCCGTGGGCCGCGGACCACCCTGCGCTCCGTCCAACCAAAGCCCAGGCCCCAGAGTCCCGAGTCCGCACTGGAGTCTGGAGTTCGCGTGACGGCATGAGATCGAGAGTTCGCGTGACGGCGTGAGATCGAGAGTTCGCGTGTGGCCGCGTATTCGCGTCAGACGCCCGTTCGTATTCTTCTCGACGCTTCGTTCGTATTCTTCTCGTGCGGCGTGCGGTGCAGCCAGTGAAGCGGCGACGCCGCGACAGCGGCGCGGCGCGACCATCGAGCATCGCGTGTCGGACCAGATTTTCAATCCGAATCTTCGTGTTTCACCGCACTATTCCCTGGATCAGTAGCTAGTGCACACAGGTACATTGCTGAATCATTTCATACATCGCATAATCATTCATTATATTACATAAATTAAAATACACCACGTCGGGTGATCGAGTTTACAAAAGGGGCCGATTAGGCCAAATATCCTTATTACAAGTACACACAGCGGAAATACAGCAAAAGCAAACCCAAATCCACAGGCAAGCGACTGGAAGGTACTGTGTGCATTATATGTCACCAGCTAACTAGTAACATACGTGCACACAACGCCGGATGTTCACTTGTCCGTGCCTACTTAACGGCCTACGCCTTAGTTTCCTTCGTCATTCTTCTCCTCCGTGGCGGAGCTTCCTCGTAGGCGTAGTGGTCTTGTGTTCACGCTCGATTTTTGTCGCAAAGCGAGTATGAGCACTCCGACCCGTGCTCGGCAAGCCAATACACGAATGCAAGATATAACATGTATGGCTAACCAAAGAATGGCTTAAGTTTATTTTATTTTGCGAGGAGTGCTTTTGAATACAATTATATAAAAATTCCTAAGACCTAGCAATTTGAACACAGGTATATATTGTGAATGAATGCAATATTAATAGTGACTCAGATTCCATCCACCGTTACATGGCATCTGCACCATATAGCAATTCTTCAGTGTTATAGCCGCTTAACTTACCACTGGGACGACACCGAGACAATTCCAAACAGGCGATCCCCATCGCCCTTCCACTTTTCCATTCCCAGTTTTTCAATATTTTGTAAACAGAACTATATCTAGTTAAGTTCCCATGTCCTCCCTTGACCGTGGGCACGGCTATTCGAATAGTTTTGACTCTGCAGAGTTTGCACACTTTACCCACAAGCGATAAATCCACTCGTTGCCCCACATGATTCCTTAGCCATGCGGTTGAGTAGACTATCACGGATTGTTACAATGCATAGTCCCTCGTGGTTACGCGCTAAGGTCTATCTTCCGTGAGGATACGACTATCCTCGGGAAGGGTCCTCGTGAGCCATCACGGGCAAAGGCGAGATACGACCATCCATCCCTTTGCTCGTGTTCATACCTTCACGTAACCACCTTAGAGCCATACAAATTAGTAAACCCTGCCTACATTTTTGCCAGCTTGCGGTTGTGCTTGTCATACACTGGGTGACATGACAAGATTTAGTCCTTAGGGTTATCTGGGCGGTCTGCCACTATCCCAATTCTGGTCCATCATTAACTCAATTTTGTGCTTCCACTGCACCACACATACACATACACATACACATACACATACACATACACATACACATACACATACACATACACATACACATACACATACACATACACGTACACGTACACGTACACGTACACGTACACGTACACGTACACATACACGTACACGTACACACCCTCGAACCAATCCGCCCAGACATTAAGCAAGTTGGAGATTTTGGGAAGTGTAAAATAATCATATCAAATATACCAGTCATTATCCTCATGACTTCCCAAACCAGTTTCTCATAGTTAAAAATGTTGATGATGTGTTGGGCATTTCAGCGCCCCATGTATATCTATGCAGTGCTAAGCGTAGCATATCAATAGGGACTTATTTTCGAAATGTTACCGTTATAATTTTACTAGGGCGACAAGGTTCATACATTCAAACATTTCAAGGGAGGGTGTAATATTATTCAAGGTAACAGTGGCATATAACTAGAGTATCAAATTTAGCATGTATTTGCATAAAATAACAGCATGCAATTTGTTAATTTAAAACAAATTAATTTGCATGAAATGTAGGTTCAACATGATCAAAGTATTGACTCGCCTTGGTCACAGTGGTCGGGTGCTTGATTATCCGGGGCTTCTAGTGCTGCGGCCTCGAACTCTTCCTCTTGAGCTTCGTAAGCTATTGTAATCGTGCGCGAAAATTTGGATAAAAAGAAAACATCAAATCAATAAAATATCACCAAAAATTCAAATAAACTCCAAAATTAAGATTTTAGTTCCATTGGATAGATCTTGAATTTAGATGAATTTAGAAATTTGTCTCACTCAATTTGGAGTTAAAATGAGAAAGTTATGATCATTTGAAGTTCTCAGTTCAGTTAATTCCATAAAATATTAAATTTCTGACAGTGGGACCCACATGTCATTTTCTTTTTATTTTAATTCTTTTATTGCCGTGCTGCTGACATGTGGGCCCAGCTACTGTTCAATGGGGCCCACTTGTCAGTAGGGTCCTGTGTCGGCGTCTCACTGACCAGCGGGGCCCAGAGGTCAGCGGGCTGCTCCGCTACACAGGCCGACAGGTGGGGCCCACCTGTCAGCCCGAGAGAAAAATCAAAAGAATTGCTCGACCGCACGCGCGGAGCCGGACTCGAACGCGCGACGCGGGAGCAGAGAGGGAGAAGAGATAGCGCTGGAAGCCACTCGGACGCCCGAGCGATGCTTACCCATATAGGGCAGCTATACCTTTTGAGTTAGCTCGCTGAGGGGGCCGAGCAGAGGAAGAAGAAGGCGGTGGCGACGGCGGCGAGCGGTGGTCGGGAGGCTCGGGAGCTTCGTGATATGTAAACTCCGCGTGAAGGTGAGTCTTACGGTGTGGCGGTGAGGCGGCGGTGGCGAGAGGGTCGGCGGCGTCGGCGGCGGCGGTTCGAGGAGGCGGTCGTCGCCGCGGCTTCGGCGATGGGAGACCGAGGGAGGAGGAGTCGGCTTCACCTTGCTCCGTGAAGCTCGGGAGCTTGGGATTGCCCGAGGTGGCCGGAGCGCGGCGGCTCGGCCGCGGCGGGCTGAAGAAGGAGGGCGGCGGGGAATTAGGGCGCTACGGCTAAATTGCGGCAAGGAAGGGGGAAGGAGGGAGCAATGCGATGCATTTGAAGCTCACAGGCGCGGCTTTTATAGCCGGGAGAGGGGACGCGGCGGGCGCCGCGATCTCATACTGTTCGGCCCGCGGGGATGAACGGGATCTTCCCTGAGATCACGCGGGAGAGAGAGAACGAGATACTTTGAATCTTGCCACGGGATGTGAGAGAGTGAGGAAGGCGGATTTGCTGCGGCCAGCTCGAGAGGGAGCTGCGCGAGGGAGAGAGCGGCGCTGCAGGCGCGTGGAGGAAGAAAAGGGAGGAGGAAGAAGAGAGCGCGGGCGGGGGTCCACCGGCCAGAGGGGAGGGGCTCTGGCGCGTGGGGTCGCACGGCAGCGGGAGAAAGAGCAGGCGGGGCGCGGGGAGCGGGTCCACCGACCAGCGGGAGAAGACGCGCGCGAGGGAGCGGGCCCACTCGCCAACGGAGCGAGCGCTGGAGGCTGGGCGGCAGGCGCTGGCGGCAGCAGCTGCTGGCGCGTCGCGGAGAAAAAGACTGGGCCGGGGTGGCGGCCGGCCCGGTTTTCCTTTTTCTTTTTCTTTTCTCATTTCCTTTATTTCTATTTTCTACACTTTCATTTATATACATGCATATATACTTATATACATAATTCTAATTTTATTTGCTCTCTTAAATTTCTGTAGAGACCACTTTCATGTTATGCATAGTTGTATGCCTATATTTATATACATATACACATATATTTATATTTGTTAACATTCTTATTTTGTATACTCCTTTACTATCTATTCCATTATTTTTAGAAGTGAGATTTCATGGTTTAAACCAAATATTCTCCCTTACCTTTATGGATCGTCTTTTCAAATTCTTTATTTGATGCTCATGCTTTATTATTTTATGTGTTGATTTCTTCCCTCTTTTTATTTTTGAAATTCCTTTATATTTACAAAAAGTCAATAAACTCCAAATTTAAATAAAAAGCAAATAAAATAATCCAAAAACTTCATAATTTAATATTTATATTTTCCAGGATGTTACAGCGCGGCAGCCATCGAGCCCAGGTACGTACATCAAATTTGCTTGGCGTGGTGTTGTCGTGTTGAAATCTTCTGATCGGATTTTTTAGTTGGAGATCATTCAATCACAGTGATCGGATTTGATTTATTTGGCATCAGACAAGAAGAACATTAATCTCAATAGAAGAAACATCGGAAGATTCAAGTGTTTCATAGATAAATAAATTTATAGCGGTTAAATAAATTTATAGCGACAACATGGGAAGAAACATGGGAACATTAATCCGACATGTTAAATTTATAGCGGTTAAATAAATTTTAGACAATGGACCACCATAGCTACAAATTCTGGCTACGCCACTGGGAAGAGGTAAATGACGTGCCATACTGGACTGGCCAGCCTTGCTGAGGTGCCCAGCTCAAGCACGACATACCCGGTCGGACTAGGCCAACACTGCCCATTTATTGTTTGTGCCGTGCTCGGACTGGACCAACAGTATCATATCTTGAATCAGCACGGTTGACCTAGCCCATTTGGCTAGGTTTGAGTTCCAGGGTTTGAAAAGGAAAATAGCTTTCTCATGAGCTCCGGCTCCGAGTGCTTGCTGGGACCACTCGCCAGTGCAAGCATGACACCCCAGGAATTTCGTAAAAATTTTACACAAAAAGGCATAATTTTCATAGTATTTAAGTAAAATCCATACATTTTAAATTGGGCCTTTTGACCAAAATGACAACAGGCATGCGAGGAATAGAGCTACATTAGTACATCTACGATACAAGATACTTTTTAAACTTTTTAAGTCAATGCTTAAGGAGAAGGAATATATACATGCCCTCGTAGAAATCAAGAGAAGATACGATGACAAACCAATACATCGTGTGACTAGCCCATTCTTCAAACTAAATAGACTTTGTACTTAACCAGACATGCGCACGAACCAAATATGCAAGGCAAAGTGTAAAGAACAAGGATCCATGCATCAACAACCTCCGGAAGAGACAGACTTCATATGTTCCACGCAAAGTTCTGAATACAGTATGCAACATTGGGACAAGAAACCCAACCCTTCCGCTTGGCGGCAACACAAACTTGTTTGCTGAACAATTAAGTTCTCTGCCCTTGCAAGCTGCAAGTCGCGGAGGTCTCACGGAGGTCTCAAACTCTCAATTGTACACACTACACGGTGCCCTGCATCTGTTGGCCTCTAAAACAGGATCACTAGTAGTAGATCTGGTAGGGTAGATTTACTGTTCGGTATAAACAAAGTGGGATGTGGGTAGATCTAAAAGAACAGAGAGTAAAGAGAGGGAGCGGGAGGTGTTACCGACCATCCGTGGTCTTGGTTGCGGGTGCAGAGGCGTCCGCCATGGAGTCGGTGGAGTCGGGAGACGTCGGTGGTGAAGTCCGGTGGTGGCGCCGTCCAGGGGCGGCGTGGCAGTGGTGCTTCCCGTCACTGGCTGCGCTCCCCCTCGAGATCGGGTTAGGGTTTTGTCGGTGGGGCAGTACGGCTCCGATCAACCTCGTGAAGTGAGCCGCCGGCCCCCACCTTTATTTATAGCGCAGTGTGACAGGGGCCCACCAACCATTAGGGTTGGGCGCCCCGTCGGCGCGAGCTCAAAGGCCCAGGTGGCCGTTGGGCCAACCGTGGGTGGAGATCATCCTAACATTCTCCCCCTTGATCTCAACTTATATTCTAAACTCTATACTTATCACTCATTGCTTTTCTCATTCCATCACAGATCAGTGCATAGAGCGTGCCTCATCGTCTTGGTCTTATGCCATTAGATTCAACAGCCACAATGCACTTCTCTGTTTTGAAATGAACTCTCAAGCGGCCCTTATTGTCCAGAATCATAGGCTTTCCGTAAACCCATGCCGGCTAAGTGTTCTCTGAACACATTGGGCGGTAAGCCTTTTGTGAGCGGATCCGCGAGCATCTTTTCTGTCCTTATATGCTCAAGATTGATTATATGATCCCGGACTTTATCTTTCACAACATAGTACTTTATGTCAATGTGTTTGGCAGCACCACTTGACTTATTGTTGTGGGCATACATTCATGCGGGTTCATTATCGCAGACAACTTAAGTGGTCTATTGATGTCATCAACCACTTTTAAACCGGTATGAACTTCTTTAGCCGTTCACTGCCCGTAGCCTCATAACATGCTACAAACTTCGGCATACATTGTGGACGATGTAGTGACGGTTTGCTTTGAGCTTTTCCACGATATAGCTCCTCCAGCGAGAGTGAACACATATCCGGATGTCGACTTTCTATCATCTCCCGCATAATCAGAATCTGTATACCCCACTATATGGAGTGAATCTGATCTTCTGTATGTCATCATGAGGCCTTTTGTCCCTTGCAAATAACGCAAGACTTTCTTTACCAATTTCCAATGTTCTATTTCAGGATTGCTCTGGAATCTGCCAAGTAACCCGGTAACAAACGCTAAGTCAGGGCGCGTGCACACTTGAGCATACTGCAAGCTTCCGACAGCTGAAGCATATGGAACCACTTTCATTTGATCGATCTCATATTGGTTCTGGGCATTGAAATTCCCATACACCGCCGCCCTTGACTATAGGAGCGGATGAAGGCTTACAATTTTGCATACTATATTTCTTTAGAACCTTTTCTAAGTATGCCTTTTGAGATAAACCTAAAACCCTTAGTTCTATCTCGGTGAATCTCTATTCCCAGTCTGACGAAGCTTCACCAAGATCCTTCATATCAAAATTCAAGGACAAGAACTTCTTTGTCTCCGATAATAGGCTAACGTCACTACTAGCAAGTAAGATGTCATCCACATACGTGATTAGGAAAATGTATTTCCCATTCTTAAACTTTGCATAAACGCAATTGTCCTCTACATTCTCCTTGATCCCAAAACTTCTTATTGTACTATCAAACTTCAAGTACCACTTGCCTTGATGCTTGTTTCAATCAGTAAATGGATTTCTTCAAAGGCATCCCATACGTTCTTTTCCTTCCACAACAAAACCTTTCGGTTGTGCCATGTAGACATTTTCCTCCAAATCCCCATTTAGGAACGCCGTCTTTACATCCATCGATGCAATTCTAAATCATAATGAGCTACAAGCGCCATTATTATTCTAAAAGAATCTTTACACGAGACTGGAGAAAATGTCTCATTGTAATCTATGCCTTCTCTTTGCGTAAAGCCCTTTGCCACAAGTCGCGCTTTAAATCTTTCTATATTCCCTCTAGAGTCATGTTTGGTTTTGTAGACCCATTTACAGCCTACTGTCTTGGCTCCTTTAGGAATAGTTTCTAAGTCCCAAACACCGTTGGTGCTCATTGACTTCATTTCATCCTGCATAGCTTCAAGCCACTTGGATGAATGAGCGCTTCTCATGGCTTCTTCAAAAGAGGTGGGATCACCCTCCATTTGAAATTCCTCAGTTTCATAGACTTCGTAATCATTAGGGATAGCTGATCTTCTGACTCTTTGAGACCTTCTGAGTCCCTCGCTATTTGATGCTTGTTCTGTGTGAGGCTGTTGTTGCTCTTCCTCTTGGGTGACAATGGGTTCTATGGGATCCTGAAGGACAGGTTCCTCATGTTCACTCATCGTTTCCACAGGAGAACTAACAACAGGTGCTGTCACTACAGTGTCTGGCACTGTTGGTGTAGCAACAACAGGTAGCGTGAAAAATGGTTCCTGAACCATTGGAGTGGGCACATGTACCCGCTTTTCCTCTAGGTTAATTTCTCGCGCTACTCTGCTCCCCCTGATCATCTCTTCCTCCAAGAAGACAGCGTGTCTTGTTTCTACAAACTTTGTATGTCTGTCAGGACAATAGAAGCGATAACCCTTCGATTTTTCTAGATAGCCAATAAAATGGCGGTATTGTCTTGGGATCTAGCTTCCTATGTTTGGGTTAAAAACTTTAGCCTCGGCGGACAACCCCACACACGTAAATAGTTATGTGAGGTTCTCTTCACATCCACAACTCATACGGTGTTTTGGGTACCGACTTGCTTGGTACTCGATAAAGAATATGAATGGCGGTTTTAACGCCTCCATCCATAAACTTATCGGTAGCGTGGAGTAACTTATCATACTTCTCACCATATCCATTAAGGTACGGTTGCGTCTTTCAGCCACTCTATTCTGCTGAGGTTCGCTCGGTGTAGAGTACTGGGCAACTATGCCATTTTCCTGTAAGAACCTTGCAAAACGTCCAGGAACTTGGCCATACGGGGTGTGCCGACCGTAGTACTCCCCCCCACGGTCGGATCTTACTATCTTAATCTTTAAATTGTGCTGATTTTCTACTTCAGCCTTAAATATCTTAAATTTATCCAATGCTTCTGTTCTTTCTTTAATTGGATAAATATAGCCATAACGCGAATAGTCATATGTGAATGTTATAAATGAATCATAACCATCCACACTTTTCACAGGAAATGGACCATAGATATTTGTGTGAATTATTTCTAAATTTCCTGCGCTTCGTTTGGCGTCTTTCTTTATTTTCTTAACATATTTTCCTTTTATGCAATCAATACATTGTTCTAAATCTGAAAATTCTAATGGCGGAAGAAGTGTTTTCTTAATCAATCGTTCTATTCTCCCCCTCGAAATATGGCCTAAACGACAATGCCATAATTTCGACGATACATCATGATTTATCTTCCGCTTTTTACTTACATTCATAGACGAAGAGGTATTCTCATTCTCAATAGTCACATGATTCACATTCTCAGAAAGTGATAATAAATAAAGCTTGTCTTGTCGGAAGGCAAGACCAACACATTTATTATTAAACACAAGTCTGCATTTGCCATTACCAAAATGGCAATCATATCCATCATCATCTAATCTCGACACACTTATTAAGTTTCAGCGCAAAGAGGGTACATAAAGAACGTCTGAAAGCCTAAGTACAAAGCCATCATGAAATTCTAAAGAGAGATCTCCAATGGCCTCGACTTCGGCTTCAACTCCATTCGCAACTTTAATTGTTCTTTCTCCTCTTTGTAGGGTCCTCCTCGTATGGAATCCCTGTAATGAATTAGCAACATGAATAGTTGCACCTGAGTCAATCCACCAAGTAGATTTTTATAACTTAAATACAAGGATTCATCTATAAATGTAATGACATCCTTACCATTCTTCAACAGATGCTTGGGAACTCGGGCAATCCTCCGATAGTGCCCCGCTTCTTCTTACAAAATTTACAGTGTCTTTGTCTCTGTAAATTGGTTGGGCTTATGAAACTGGGGAACCTTTCCCTGTGACTTAGAAGAGGAGCTACTATCCCACTGAGGTTTCCCTTGTGGTTTGGCATTAAAGTTCTTTCTTTTGTTGTTCTTCACAAGGTTTGCAGAGTCACCCTGTGAGGTTTTAAGCCTCTCCTCTTCTTGCACACACATTGCAATGAGCTTTTCTATGTCCCATTTGTCGGTGCATGTTGTAATTAACAACAAAAGTGTCAAATTCTTTTGGCAGAGAAGCAAAGATCAAATGAATTAGAAACTCATCCTTGAGCCCCATATCCATTGAATTTAGCTTAGCTGCCGTTGTGCTCATCTTTAGTATATGCTCTCTTATTCCACCACTAGAGTATCTCTCATTCACTAGTTTCTTAATCAGCGTGCTTGCTGTGGCCTTTGAAGAGCCAGTAAACTGATTCTTCACTTTCTGTAGATACTCTGTGGCAGTGTCACAGTCTGGGATGGATCCCCTTATTGGATCTGCAATAGTGGCCTTAGCCACCATCGAGCACTGCGATTCGAGATGTCCCATTTCTTTTCTCAAGATCATATTTCATTCGACTTCGCATGATCACGCTTTGGCGGTGAAATCAGCATCGATCTCATTTTCTCGCCCTCACCGGTCCTCTGCTCGATCATTCTCGGACAGCGCAAGTGCCAAATCATACTTTTCTCGCGGACGATAATTGTTCCCATCAAGTGCGGGATGTGCGAGATGTATGCCATTGGGTTGAGTCTCAAACGATGTCGAAAAATGAGGAAACATAATAATATAATAATTGGATGCTTTGATTTAACGTTGGTCAAAATTAAAACATGCAAAAATCTTGTACATTAATTCTACATCACCGTTGGGCAGAAGATAGAATTAATGCATAAATTCATGAATAAATCAATTTATAATATTGCTATCATCAACTTTGGTCAGAAAATAGCAAAATTATAAACATGAACTGTAAATAAATGTAACTATTCTTCTAATTTTAATTTTCCCGTTGGTTCCAATTAAAATTAGAGAAAAACATAAAATTTCTGCTCTTCAAAATTAAATTCTCCCGTTGGTTCGAATTTAATAAGAAGATAATAAACTTTAGCTCGCAGCGGAAAAAATCTCGACTTGGATCAAATTTGAACAGAGATTTTAACTCAAACTTAACAAAATTCATCAAAAGAATGCTTCGGAAAAATAAAACAGAAAAACACTCTTTACTGTGCATTCGGCCCGAGTTCTCCCATGGCCCAAAGAAGTCGGCCCCATCGCCGCAGCGCGCTTCACCCGCACCCAAAGCCGCAACTGGGCTCGGGCGGAGATCCCGATCCCGCCTGGGCTGAAAAACGGTCCGGTCATCGCCAGCCGTCCGTGAAGATCCAACGGTGCAGCGTGCCGATCGGGGAAACAAAAACCCCCACCGCGCCGGCCGGAGCCCGAAAACCCTAACCACTCTCATTTCTCTCCCTCTCCTCTCTCTCGGCCGCCGCAGCAACATAGAAGCCGACGGCGCGTCATCGGCCAAAGAGGAGAAGAGCGGCGGCGCCGCCGTAGGTCCCTTCGCCGGTGCGCGCGTTCGCCCGAGGGTGAGCGCGCCGTTGTCGAGCGGTCCTTTGGCGGTGCCCGATCTGGAGCTTGTGCGCGTGGCGACGAGCGGCGGTTCTTCCCGCGTGCCGGCAAGGCGGCGACGGGGTTTACTTCCCGCACGACCGAGAGGTCTACGGTGCGGGGAAAAACCACGGTAGGTCCTCCCCTAATCTATTCTCGACGCATCTTGTGTTAGGGTTAGGATTTGAGATTTCTCAGTTCGGGTGTTCTAGGGTTAGGGTTCCTCTTCTCCTTCTAATCTCTTTCTTTCTACCCAAAAGAACTAGATCTACTAAAAGGGAAGGCTCTGATACCATTGGGGTTGGGCGCCCCCGATCAGGGCGCGAGCTCAAGGCCCAGGTGGCCGTTGGGCCAACCGTGGATGGAGATCATCCTAACAGCATCAGCTCAACCCAACGTACTAGAAATGAGAAGACCGAGCCAATCCTCGCATGACTGGATGGCTGACTGGCTGTGGTACAAGACTTCCAAAGAAAGAAAAAAGACGCTGAAACTACATAGGATCCTTATATAACAAGATGCCAGCTAATTCACCTTAATTTCAAGAACACACTAAGGAAATATAATCCATGAGCCACCATTTCGAAAACCAAGTAGAAAACCACAATGAGTAGCGGAACCAAACATAGGAAACAGATTCCTCAGGCAGGGTATGATTTTAAGTCATCATACAAAACTACACATGAACCAAAAGTGCAAGAGAGAACCGGATGGATGGTTAGACCAGATCTAATTACAACTAGATAAATCTATTTATTACTAAAATTCGATGATAGATCTTTTAAAGTTGCTAATAAAAAATAAAATATACTAGAAATTTCTATAAAAAAAAGATCTAACTCTTAATTTGATCAACTTAAGTTATAACGATTTAAATTAAAAGAAAGTATAGGTACAAACCGTGGTCCCGGCCCAACCGTTGGAGCGCGGCGGCGGCGACCGTGGGGCAGACGGCAACTGGGGCCATGGCGTCCGATGATAAGAAAACCAAGAATTTTTCGTACGAATAATCTATTTTTTATCCGAAATTACAGAAATATACTCGCGGTAAAATTTTTTACAAAAATAGGCTCAAGTCGGCCAATGGAAGGCGATCGGAGCCTATCGCTAACCGAAGTCGATTCTGTCACAATCGCTCTACCATCAGCGATCGCATCGATCGCCCTCCCATTGGGCGACTTTAATGCAGTCGCCCAATGGTTGAGCGACAGGGATCAAACCTTCGCCAAAAATAGTGAAAATTGGTGGAGATATTCTTCATTGATCCAAAAGCCTTCAGAAAAAATTTTGAGCAATTTCGGCTACGGGATCAAAAGTTATAGCAATCGAGGAACACAAAGAGAGGAAACGGGGAGTGATTGAAACTGCTATAACTTTTGATCCCGTAGCCGAAATTGCTCAAATTTTTTCTGAAGGCTTTTGGATGTATGAAGAATATCTCCACCAATTTTCACTATTTTTGGCGAAGGTTTGATCTCTGTTGCTCAACCATTGGGCGACTGCATTAAAGTCGCCCAATGGGAGGGCGACTAGATGCAGTCGCCTGATGGTAGAGCGGCAGATAGAATCGACTTCGTTGGGCGATAGGCTCGATCGCCCTCCCATTGAGCAACTTGAGCCTATTTTTGTAAAAAATTTCGCGGTATATTTCTGTAATTTCAAATAAAAAATAGATTATCCGTACAAAAAACCAACTGGGGGGTAATAACCGTCCATGATCATGTGAATACGTTGATCAGGAATCCTTGACACAGACGGCACCGAAAGGAATACCAATCGGACTGGGAAATTTTTGTACAAATAATTTTTTAATTTGAAAATACAGAAATATACCTGCGGAAAAATTTATTACAAAATAGGCTCCAGTCACCCTCTCATTAGGCGACTGGAGCTAATCGCCCAACCGGACAAGCGGAATTTATGTCATTTTACTCTCGGCGGCATCGCAATCGATCGCCTTCCTATTGAGCGACTTGCATGCAGTCGCCCAATGGGTGGGCGACTTGCAATGCAGTCGCCCAATAGGCGGGCGAGTTTACTCAGTCCCCCGTGATTTTTTAGAGTTTTATCAATTTTGTAGTTTTAAACTGGGAAAAAATCTGGTGTAGTTGTAATAAAAGTTTATGTTCACTGTATGTTGTAGGTGCATAAAAAATTTTGGGAAATTTTTTTTAAGAACGATTGACCGTAGAATGATCGATATATACAATGGTAAGTGATATATTAATGTTACTGAGAATTAGTGTACGGAGAGAACCGGTATGTTAATATTGTTAAATGACTTGCTATGTGAATCATTGAATGCGAACAGACGAGATAATAAGCTTATCTGAATAGAAATAAACTTCATAATACAGTTGGGAGTAACATACCGCGTATATTTTTATTACATGCATAACATATAGCATGATATGCGACTAATCCACCCAACTGCTCATACTACCTACTGTGTGAACCGGGTCCACTTTCCCTTCCTTGCCCGCTCGGTGTTGAACTCATCCGCGGCCTCTTTTGCCTTAGCCGCTATTTCCCTCTTCCTCTCATGCTCCCTCTCGCGAGCCTCCCGCTACCTACGCGTGCACGCTTCGAGATGAGCTTGCATCTCGCGTTGTATATGCAGGGTGTGCTCGTTCTTGCGGCGCTCCTCCTCCTGCAACTCCTCCCGTGTGACATTCCACTCCTAGAAGTCGAGAGTCCATTGGTCCGCAGGGTGGATCTCAAGATCGATCCATTTCCGGTAGGCACATAGGGGCTCCAGAGACTGTAAATACAGGGGAGAGATTGTTAGTGCGTGCTGTGAAGGAGAAAATGTAGGGGAAATGGCGCATGTGGTCGTTATCGGCTGCCGATAGGTTACGGTGTCAAAACGGCGGTCGGGGTAGTAACTGGAGTAGTTTGCGCAACCCCAGTAATGCATACCTAGGCTGATGCGGTGCTTAGACTTGAAGAACTTGCACATGTCCCCGCACCAACAAAGGGGGGTGTCTCCCCCTCAAGTGGGAGTTGCGGCGAACGCTCGGCGGGGACGTTCGGGATGTGGTTGGTGCTACGCGGCCGCTCATTACGGGGAGTTGACCCTTTAGCACACTGGGCTTGTTCTACCCGGGCCGCAATAGCCCTTATTTTCTCATCGCGGGCGACAGCTGACCGTGCTAGGTCACGGGTCTCCTCCCATTCCTTCACCATCTTGTCCCATTGCTTCTTTTGGGTTTTTTTGTCCATCCCGGTGTGGTGAAGGAAGCGCGGTGTAGTGTGTGGGTTTGGAAGTGCAGTGTGGCCTGCAAAATGGAATTCACACCAGTTTATAGGGTCCATTTTCTCTCTACTCCAACATGTAAAGCTGGTCCTAATGGTCGTAGCACTGAGTAAAGCTGCGCCGTGTTGTCATCTCACTGCGCAAAGCTGACCTCTTTGGTCATGTCACTGAGCAAAGTTGCCCTGTGTTGTCATGTCACTACGCAAAACTGGCCTCTTTTGTCATCTCACTGAGCAAAGCTGCCCTGTGTTGTCATGTCACCGCGCAAAGCTGGCCTCTTTTGTCATCTCACTGCGCAAAGCTGACCTCTTTGGTCATCTCACTGAGCAAAGCTGCTCTGTGTTGTCATGTCACTGCGCAAAGCTGGCCTCTTTTGTCATCTCACTGCGCAAAGCTGACCTCTTTGCTCATCTCACTGAGCAAAGCTGCCTTGTGTTATCATGTCACTGCGCAAAGCTGGCCTCTTTGCTCATCTCAGCAATACTCCATTGCAATAAGTTCTCTCGTTCTATATAGAGAGCACAGGTGCGGTCCCATGAATCAAACCCTCTAAATCGACTGAAGAAATACCTTCTCCGTCGTGCCAGTATATACTATGGCGGACGCCGAGGGGCCAGTCGGAGCGGGGTCACCCAAAGAAGACCTTCCCTTGCAAAGGAGGGAGGACTTCGGCCCTAACTGCAAATACATCCAGCACAACACAAACTACATTACAGAAAAAGGATGTAACATGCAAGTTTTACAAATGGTACATGAAATTTAGCTGTAGTCTCCAATAACTACTGTTTAGGATATGCATTGCATCGTCTAGCTGTGTGCCCCTCCTGACCGCATCGCCCACAACGTGCACCCGGTGTTCCAGCTTGTGATTCATCCATGTCATTTCTAATACGTCGGCTCGGTCGCTAATCCTTCCCACCCTTTAGCATGTTAACATCCGGAACCCAGGTACTCGATGCAATGTCCAAAGTGGCGAAGTTTCCCACCACCCTGAACCCCCCGAGCTCCCCACACCAAGCCTGCAATATCCTCTCCTTAAAGAAGTACTCGAACATGAAGTTCGAAGGATCCATGCCCACGATCCCGCATGCAGCGAGGACATAAGAGCATGGCTTGTGTAACAACTTAAGCTTGTTGCACGTGCAGCTAGGTTCATTTGCATGATCTCCAAGGCATACCTCGTGGGTAACAAGTGAACGAGCCGTCCCAAATCCGGCTCTATCACGGAGTATCACCTCAAAACGATGCTCCCTGTTGGCCATGACCTGCACTGTGTGCAATTGACCCTTTTGTGCCTTCATCTCCATGTACGCCGTAATTTTTGACGAATACAGGGCTCCAGGATTGGCCGCATGAAGTGCGGCACTCGCATGCCTCTCCCTGAAGTAGCGGATTGTGCTGTGAAGAACACCTTCCGTGATAGCGACAAGGGGCTAAGAACGAGACCCCTGAGAACCCAATTGTAGACCTCGGCAAGGTTAGTTGTCATTATTCTGTACCTTGCGCCATCTGTGTCGTGCAACAGCGACCACTTCCCCAATGGTTCCCCCTCGATCCACTGCGAGAAGCACTTGGTGTTTCGTGAGCTCCTCCTTCTTTGACCACTTGGGTTAGGTTCATCGATTACTGGCAAGCATTGTGGTTGTGCCACCCCAGGAGTGACCGGCCCCTTGCTCCTCTCTTCGACGTTCTTCCTGGTGTGCTCATCCAACAACCGCCGCAAAGCATCAAATTTCCTCTGCTGGTTCTGCCTAGCCAGCCTCTTGAATAGCTTCATCAAAGATTGTTTCGGGAATTCCTTGAAAAAGTTTGCCCCTAAGTGACGACTGCACCACCGGTTCCTCATGTCCGGCCAAGGAAAGGGTTTCTCGGGGTCTTCTTGAAGTTTTCTTATAGCCTTTATAATACCGGCGTGGCGACCATAGATTACGCACACACCAGGACGAGTGCCTACAACTCCAGCCCTCACATGTTTGAGAAACCACAACCAGCTCTCATAATTCTCACTCTCCACAAATGCAATGGCCAGCGGTAATATTTGATTATTCTCATCACGCCTATGGCCATCGGATCCGCCTTGTATTTGCCTATCAAGAAGGTCCCGCTCATCGAGATCACTTTGGTAGCATGTGCTGAATGCTTCAATGCTAGCACCAAATGCAAACAATGCTCTCTGCAACACCGCATATCCTGGTGGACTTATGGACGGCTTCTCGTGCACGGTGATGTACGTGCCCGGGTTCCTTTCCTGCAAGATGTTAAGCATACGAGGAAGGTTGTCGTACGCCACCTCGAAAGTGCCAAAACGTTTTTCCAACGCCTTTTGCTTGGCACGCCACGCCTTCGCGTAACTAATCTTATACTTGAATTTATTCTCGATAGCCACCACAATATACGTGGCCGCCATGTCTTTCGTCTCCACTGCATGTCTTTCTTCTCCACTATCTCCCCATACATCAAATTGGCTATAAATCCGAATGTCAGGTTATAATGCCTCGCCAAGACAGTGTTTAGAATGCAGGAGTGTAGCTCAACCTTGGACACAATCCAGTGAGTCTCATACTTGGGTCTATCTGCGTGCACCCTCCAAAGACAACCAGCCTGCTCGCACTTCACAGTGTACTGCTCCTGGCTTAATTTGACGACGCGAAATGTCCGTTGCATTGAAAGGGCCCAAAGCTTGATGGCATCCTGCAGCGCTTCCTTGTCAGCAAACATAGCATGCAACCGAACATCTGTCTCATGATACTCCCATGGTGATTCATGCTCATCATGTGTGAAAACACCCTCCGTATTAAACTGGTTCTATTCCTGGGGGATAGGAACTTCATCCTCATCGGAACTGTCATCGTCGTCGTCCTCTACAGCTTCCTCTTCATCCCATGCCCTCTGGTCATCAGAGTCCATCTGCTGCACGATGTACTCATTATACTCTCCTTCATCGGTTTGCCTAGTTGCCTCTCTATGGCTTGACGGCTGTAACTCTCCTCCATATACCGCATCGGCTTTATGACGAGCAACTTCATCATCTTCGCCAACATGCGGCCCGCCCGAGCTGCTAGCACCTCCCAGAGCAAGGGCGGACGCACGAGCTTGCGCAGCTGCTTGTAGTGAGCACGGTTGCACAAGCAGCACACACTCGTCACGGCGCCTGCACCCTTGCACAAAGCCCTTCCACGAAGCAGAGCGCACCAATGTTTTTAACTCCCATCTGATGTCCGTAGGAGACAGGCTCCAAAGCCCTTGCACGACGACGCTGCACACCTCGAGGTCCAATGAAAAACTCCGGGTCAGCCAATGCTGCACATCTGCCATTCGAGCATTCTCGTCATCCGGAAGTACGAGAGTGACTTGCGGAAAATCGCTCAAATCCATATCATTTGGACCTTCACGAATGGTTCCAGCTCCGTAATATACTCTCAATGTAGTGGTCATTGATGATGTCGGCCTGCATATATGTTTCAATTTTGCGACATGTCAAATAACATCGCACAATACTAAACTTTCTATACTAAAAGTTGTGCTAAAATTTCTATACTACAAAATGTTCCATACTACAAAATGTATACTAAAACTTTTTTACACTAATATTTCCATACCAAAATTGTACTAAATTTTCTACATCTAAAATTTTTATTAAAACCAACATTTCATATAAATAATAGTGCAAATACAACGCAATCAAAAAATACCTAGATCCAAATAGATGGAATAGCTTCCACTCATTCTTCCTCCCTCACCTCCTCCTCTCCTTCTCCTCTTCTCCCCCTCCTTTTCTTCCCCTTCTTCCTCTCCTCTTCTTTTCTCTTCTTCTCTCATTTCTTCTCTGTGCACAGAATGAGTGAAAAAAGTAGTAGGTAGTGGGCGCCGGCCGGCTGTGCTATCTTAAAACCCCTCTGCCGCCTGGCGTTGGCGACTACAATCTGATCGCCCAATCGTATAGCGATCGCAATTCGATCGCCTAACGCTCAAATGACAGAAATGATTCGCCCAACGGTTCCCATATTTATCAAATGTCGCCTCCCGGTTGGGCGAAAGGCTGCAGTCGCCTCCCATTGGGTGACTGGAGCTTATTTTTGTAATAAATTTTTTCACAGATATATTTCTGTATTTTCGAATAAAAAAGATTATCCGTACAAAAAAATTTCATCGGACTGGAAGGTCCTTCTGTTATATATGATGTGCCCCGCCGCGGGGTGCGCTCCTCGGATGCCAAGCCAACACTGGCTGCAACGCCCCACATCACTCCTACCCTGCTTAACTGCGTTCCTGCCAGTGTGTACCGCACGGCGTTGACGTTTTGCTGGGCACAGAAAACTTGTAGCGTTTTTACTTTTATTACTGCACCTTTAGCGAATACTATACACGTGTTTAACCGTCGTATGTACGATCCTATCCTACAAATAAGTAACTGGGGGATAGGATTTACGAGTTGTTTAGCTCTGTTGCTTGTGTCATGTTCTCTTCTAAGTTCTAACTACTACGAAAAAAGCTAGGCCAAACAGGCAATGCAAAGTTGCTTTAGGAGCTACGTCTAGCCGTAATGAGCTGTTCGAGACAGTAAGATGAGTGTGATGCATGCGCCCAACCAGTGATTGGAGAGGCAAATGAAGAACATTTCAGTGAGCCCAGCCAGACCACGGCCACGTACCTAACAGCGAGCCTTTGTCCCATGTCGAGGTTCATTGTTTTAATATATACTACCATACATTAATATCATAAATAAAATCAATTATACAAATATAAAAATTAAATCAAATTAATAACGCTCTAAAATTCTAATATTTTAATTCTTTCATGTGATTTGCAACTCTTTATTTTTCAGATGTAGTTTCTTTATTATCATCACATATGTACCACTAAATAAATTAAATATACTCTAAGAATGATAGATACGCGAGCCACAATGCTAGTTACACTAACAATTCTAAGATCATCCCAACACATGAATCCTGCCCGCCCAATATCCCACTAAATTGGAGAGCAAACTCATGGCTGCGAACTTGTCTTACAATTTTGAATAATCAAGAGATTGCATATAGCAGATCCATCACCTGGGTAAATCAGCATTTTTCTGGAAGCTGTAACCTACATGGACATGGAAAGGCATAGTAAGTTCCTATACGCCTCCATTGAGTGAAGCAAAAAAAATTAAATTCCTCGTCATAAGAATCACACTTTGGACCAACATGCAGTTTGATGTAAGTGTAATGAATTTATTTTTTATTTTAAATTACAGTAATATATCTATGTTTTATTTTTTTACAGTTTTGACTATCTGTCGGACTATCGTTGAGCAACTTAAGCTAGTCGCTCAACAGTTGAACGACTAGGGAGTAAGTCGCTCACTAGTCGCTCAATCGTTGAGTGACTAGCTCTAGTCACTCAACAATATAGTGATATCTGGACTAGTCGTTCAACTCAACAGTGACAAGTAAGCATCATGCATTGGATAGGCGTACACAACGAGCACCCAGACTTCCATGGCATGACTTAGGTGGTGCTCGGTTGGGCTGATTTTTTATGGCTTATGGCTGAATTTTTACTGTAGCTGGCTGAAATTACACTGTAACTGATAGTGGCTTATTTGGCATAATTAAATTTAGAAAATTTAAAAATAAAAAAGGGGTTAGCCTAGCATGTATATGTAACACCCTGGCTATTGGAAAGCCAAGATGTCAACTAAATAACAACTTATAACCAGGATATGATGAAACAACCATTTTTCATTCTTTAAAACTTAACAATTACAGTTCATCAATGATAATGTAAACATAATATGGAGAAGGTAATCTTCCTTCAATGCGCAATCAAAACGTTTATTACATAACATCAATGTCTAGGTAAGAAATATAGCTGAAGCATAAACTTAATCTTGATCAGGGAGTTATGAATGTGTAGTGTGTGCCTACTCCCTCCCAACGAGGCCAACATCAAGGATTACCTATAAAATAAACAACACAAGAATGAGTCCAAGACTCAGCAAGTACGTAGAACAAGTAACAACAAACCAACATGATTATTAACATGAAGCGAACACAGAACGAATACAATTAAATGAATGAATATGATTGTAGTGAATGGAATGGAGGGACTACACAATGCATATACCGGTATAGCTAGTGACACACCCGTCAGTGTTCACTTACACCCACATTTAACAAAATGTGGGGATTCGATCCGTATGAAGAACGTTTCATACGGGTGTCCCAACTACCCACTTTGGAATGGTGGGGCCCACTTTGGAATGGTGGGTCTTACTTGCCCATGTTGGAATTAATGGGTCTTTTGATCCACTCCCGTGGATGAAACACTAAGATGTATGCATGAGATGAAACATGCATAATAAAACGATACCTTCTTTACACATCTAAACAACTCACATAGGGGATACATCATGAACATAGGTGTTATCAAGGGTCTTAGATAAGCATAGGTAACAAAAACAGCAAGCATACAATGTTTTCTATGAATCAAATCAACATGGTACTTGCTTTAACCGCGAGGAAACGGGGGATGAGTAGAAGGCGCGGCCCCTGGAATCCGTCCTCCTCCTGAACAATAAATTTTAATAATCGCTAAGGCAACGGTAACGAATCTTTAGATTAAACAAAAACACCCCCAAACGATCCCAACATGTTTAGCTTGACTCAAACCCCAAATCCTTTCGGCCACCCTGCCCCCCTCTACAGACAGTCAACTTCAAAAATCCTTATCTAATGGTACAGAAGTCCGAACAGGGCGTTCTCAGATTCTATGGAAAGATAATTAAATTATCTAACTAAACCTAGTTGGTGAGTCTCCCTGATTCGGCCAACTTCCACCCGCACCATCTAACTTTCTTAGAACATCAATTCTGTAACGAGTTCTCTGGACAGCGCACTAAAACTGACATAACTTTCACCCCGAGAGTCGGAATCAGGATTTCTTGACCTTTCTGGAAAGCTAAGGAAAATATCTGAAACTTTCATAATATGGAGATCTTCTGGTTCTCTTGATTTCTAATCGCCCAAACCCATCTATCGAAACCTGACAGGAAATTCCCCGATCTACAGGACAGTCCGATTAGAAAAAACATAACTTTCTCTACAGAGGTCGGAATGACGCGTTCTAGCACTTCATGGAAAGCTAAGGACGTCCTCTACAAATTTCTAGGAGAAGACCAGACCTGAATTCCCCCGGATATTCCCCGAAACAGCCGTCTAACATAATCTGCCCTAGCAGTCCAGAATACCGACATAGCTAGCATAATTAAAATATACATCTACTTGGGCAAAACAGGGATTACCCGTGATGATTCGCTGAAGAACACGATGAACACCCCACGAGTCCCACCTCTTCTCTTCTTCCTCTCTTTTTCCCTTCTTCTTCCCTTCCTCCGGATTCAATCACCTTGCTGCGATTGATTTCCTTCTCCCGCTCGTCTGGCAGCGAATGGAGGTCTCGATCTCCGGCAATGGAGGAGAGGGGAGGGAGGGAGCTGCTGGGGCGTGCAAAGGGGAGAGGGGGAGGCGCAAGGGGGGAGAGGGAGAGGCGCAAGGGGGGAGAGGGGGAGGGGCGGCTAGGGTTTGGAGGGGGTGGGCGCCTCTCCCCCCCCTTTGGCTGGTTTCCCCTCCTGGGCCTTGGCCCAGGCCTAGGTTGCCTCTGTTTTGCAGAATTCCCCCCCTAAAACACTATTAAATCCTTTTCCAATTTTCCCCCTTTTTCCCTGATTAATCTATTGTTTGACAAATCTCTTCCGGGATATTACATTCTACCCCCCTTAAACAGAATTCGACCCCGAATTCCAACCGTACATTCACAATGCTATAATTACAATTAAACTTAATCATAAACACACACCTGATGCGAATAACTCTGGATATTGTTCACGCATGCGAGATTCCAATTCCCAAGTCGCCTCCCTCTCGAGCTAATGGGACAAAGGCACCTTGACACAAACCAACGACTTGTGCCTCAACACTCGCTCTGACCTCTCTAACAACGCACAGGATGCTACTCAAAGGTCAGCAGCTCCCACGAAACTTCAAACTTCGGACCTCTCTGGTACTCACTCATCACTGGGACAAACAAGACGATGTGTACTTCTCTCATGGACTCACTACGGTCCTAACGTTTTGCCAACTAGCGAAAACAACCCAATGTACCTTGGGGCAACCCCCCCTAGTGGTACCGAACCACGCAACATGCGCAGAGAACACTGAACTTTTGTTCCACTTATTAAGCGGACTTTTTCACCCAAAGAAAGATCGCCTCCTTTAACGAGGGACACACAACAGAACTCGCTTTAAACACACTCTTACCCGACATAGCCCAACTGAAAATGAAGGACTATCATCGCAACCAAGTGTTACCAACTCGGTACTAAAAAGAATCAAGTTCAGAATCGAAGATTTATCACGAAAATCTTTCCACCTTCAAATTAGAAAATTTGCAAATAAACACCACATCCGCCAAAGGAGAAATCACTCGAATAACCAAATCCAACGTTTCTTTTATTCTTTCTGAACGATAAGAACCACACATACCAATATAAAGCCAAGCTAAACTTTGCGAAAGACAAAGGTCAACGACATAGAACTTAAACGAAAATCGGAAAACAATTCACTTCTTGAGGAAGCATCAATTTAACGATTTCTCTTCTAGGACCAAAATTTCCCTCAAGCTATGGAATCCCAATCATCGCACAACACACTAACTTGTTACTCTTAACTTGGCGATCTCAACGCCAAGCCCAAATCGAAACGCCTTGTCTACACCTTTGAAGAGGGACTCTGATGATTTCACAAAACATTCTCTAACCGATTCCCTTTACTGATAGAATTCATTTGACAGATGGCACTCAGAAAGTATCCCCAAATTAGATCACTCACACGATCATGTCACCTCAACTTTTTTTTTTGAGGACAAACATTTCAGATTCCACATCCCACACTCTCATGTACTACATCAGAAGGGTGTTATCAACGATCATCCCACTGTTCGCAATCCACCCTTATTCTACTTCCTCTACACATAATCTTTGGGCGACTCAAAGTTCTAGCATAACAATGCAAAGTCCGCATTTAACCTCCAAGACTCTTGCAACTAACTTCTCATATAAAGGATAGAGAAATCCTCAGATTAAATCCCTATAAATCCATAATTCCCACATACTCACTTATTAACATCATCATGAAAATATTTTCTTGACCCGATTACCTTTACAAATATTATAACTCTCAGAAGGTTACTCATTTAAAACCAAATCACTCTTGACATTACTCAACATTTTCTATTATTCCATTGACGATTCGATTAACTTGTAATCCCACTCTCATTAAACCACATCATCAAGAATAACCCTTCACAATCTCGCAATACTACCAAATTGCTATACTCTATAAAATTGATCAGATTTTCATACTCTCGTAATTCTAATGTTCCACCCAAGTGAACAAAAGATCTTGGATCACAATCACTATAGGTTCTACTAGCTGTAACAATGCAATCAGTTTAACCCCATAAGACAATCTTCCATTGAGATAGACTTCTCTCAAAGAACTATATTACGAAATTATTTCATCCTCCAATGCTCATCGAATAACTTACAACCCAACGTTTCACAACTACAATTATTCAACACCTCAAAAGACTCAGGTGAACGAATAGGTTGAATCTTCCTCAAAAGAAAGAGCGAATGGAATCAAATTTTTTTTTCCAACTAGGAAAACATGTGCCACCGCAGTGAACACAAGACCAAGGAAAATAGTCACTTAGGCAAAGTACTCGGAAAACATAAGGGAAAGTCAACAGTCGAGGGCTCAAGCCCTACTGAAAGCGAATACCAAACCACAAATGACAAGAAGGTAATGCCCTTTGAAAATTGATAAACTCTTATGGGACAACTGCATAAGGTTTAAGCACTCTCAAATAAACTTCAAGATGCGAAACGAGACTTAAAGCTCAATTACTTATACTTGACTCATTCCTTTAACAAGGAAGGTTATTTTCTGTGATTACTACATCACTTTGCCAACTTAAACAAGATAAGCTCTTAAGACCAAATCGTAGGAACAACTTAAGAACCAATAAAATCTTTCAGCATGTCACTTTGCTCAAAGCAACTCAATCACCACATAACTCAAGCGATCCAATTGATCACCATCGCAAAACTCGAAACACTTCTACAAAATCCAAGTTACGAAAGACGATCAAATTTCTTTATTTCTAAAAGAATCATCACCACACACAAGTCACAATCTCTTGCAGATAATCTTACTAACATCAAGAATAATATACTCGAACATGAATATTTATCATCAACTATTCCATTAGAAAGCCCCAAAGTTTCACCAATTTGTTCCATAACGCCTTTTCATCCCATCTTCACAATGAGAGTATACCAAAATCATACAACATCACTACATCAACTTCTTAAGTTTAGAAGGGGTCTACTACCCAATTGAAAAGCTCCTACCAAAACCCTTTCATCAAGGACACAATTTCATCCAATTATTTCACAATCATGTGGGCATAAGCCACCTATTATATCATATCTGTTCAACTTTTAGCGATGCTCATTATCAAACTTCAACACACAACAGCTTATCGACAACCCTTGTTGTTATCAACTGGCTTCGTTATGAAATCTAGTTGCTACCTACTTTCCTTCCCAAATCACATGGATATTAACAAGCACATATTCAACTGTTCCTCCTCACATTGGATTTCGGCAAAAAAATACACTAAAACTTCAAAAAAAAATCAAAATCTTCTATCGATCAAGAGTCTCAACAACACTACAACCAAATTCATCGCGTCATCCTACATAGAAGAACTACATAGAACTCCTCCCATAATTTCTAGATCCACCGATATTCAATCCATTCAACTGATTGTACACAATTCTAATGACTAATCATACTAGGGAATATGTAAATCTAGTATTCCCTCTAATTTTCCTTTCCACACAATTAAATTAATCCATGGGAACCAAAGAACCCAACAAATTTAACAACCTAAACAGTTTTAATGACCAGACTAGTTCATCAAGGTTCCATACTTCTTGATATCTCTCAATCACTACTCATATATACCGCTCATCAAGAACTAGAAAAGACAACATCATCCTAATCAATTTCACTTCCAAGGTTACTAATTAATATTAATTATGCACCATACCAATGACTCAACTTGATACCCATACCATATCAAATTATTTGATTACAATCTCGATTTAACCATAACAAGGCATCGAAAAAGGATTTTAGCAATTTCCAATGAAAAGAGATGCATTAAACTTCATCACTCGGAATAATCCAAAAGAAATACATAGAGCCAAAGTTTTCTCATGTTAACAAACTTGCAACAGAAACTCTCATTACCAAAACTTTCAAACGAATACATGAGTCATTCTTTCTAATGAGAAAGAAGAAACAACCATGGAATTATCAGTAATGCCAATTGAGGACGATCACAAGTAGTAAAGACACTCAACAAATAAAAATAATACTTGATTCAGAGAACCATTAGAGACCATTGAAACACAACCATTACCATGAACCACGAACCCAAGAGAAAATCATCATCCACCACAAAACAAGAATTTGCCAAGATTTGAGGTCAAGAAGGAAAACAACTTTCTAAAACAACTCACGCTCAACTCCCGCAACTATGGTATTTGGGGTAACTACTCTATTCGTCTACCACGAACGGTGGTAAAACGACAAAGTCCAAGGCCACAACCACGGCCTTCACTTCTTAACAACCATTACCGACACACATAAACAATATAATCAAATATAATTATACATGATCATCTCATGGTAATCATAGAATAGATTCATAGATATAGAATATCATAGCATATCATTTCATAGCTTAACGACAAGAAAGATAGGACAGAGGCAATTCAACAATTGCTCAACAAATGCAACATAACAACGAGATAATGCGGAAGCAATGTAATTCCCAACCCCACCTCATGTACACGATGTGTCAATTTAATATTTTTCTATTAACCACGGACCTAAAGCCCGCTCTGATACCAACTGTAACACCCTGGCTATTGGAAAGCCAAGATGTCAACTAAATAACAACTTATAACCAGGATATGATGAAACAACCATTTTTCATTCTTTAAAACTTAACAATTACAGTTCATCAATGATAATGTAAACATAATATGGAGAAGGTAATCTTCCTTCAATGCGCAATCAAAACGTTTATTACATAACATCAATGTCTAGGTAAGAAATATAGCTGAAGCATAAACTTAATCTTGATCAGGGAGTTATGAATGTGTAGTGTGTGCCTACTCCCTCCCAACGAGGCCAACATCAAGGATTACCTATAAAATAAACAACACAAGAATGAGTCCAAGACTCAGCAAGTACGTAGAACAAGTAACAACAAACCAACATGATTATTAACATGAAGCGAACACAGAACGAATACAATTAAATGAATGAATATGATTGTAGTGAATGGAATGGAGGGACTACACAATGCATATACCGGTATAGCTAGTGACACACCCGTCAGTGTTCACTTACACCCACATTTAACAAAATGTGGGGATTCAGTCCCGTATGAAGAACGTTTCATACGGGTGTCCCGAACTACCCACTTTGGAATGGTGGGGCCCACTTTGGAATGGTGGGTCTTACTTGCCCATGTTGGAATTAATGGGTCTTTGATCCACTCCGTGGATGAAACACTAAGATGTATGCATGAGATGAAACATGCATAATAAAACGATACCTTCTTTACACATCTAAACAACTCACATAGGGGATACATCATGAACATAGGTGTTATCAAGGGTCTTAGATAAGCATAGGTAACAAAAACAGCAAGCATACAATGTTTTCTATGAATCAAATCAACATGGTACTTGCTTTAACCGCGAGGAAGCGGGGATGAGTAGAAGGCGCGGCCCTGGAATCCGTCCTCCTCCTGAACAATAAATTTTAATAATCGCTAAGGCAACGGTAACGAATCTTTAGATTAAACAAAAACACCCCCAAACGATCCCAACATGTTTAGCTTGACTCAAACCCCAAATCCTTTCGGCCACCCTGCCCCCCTCTACAGACAGTCAACTTCAAAAATCCTTATCTAATGGTACAGAAGTCCGAACAGGGCGTTCTCAGATTCTATGGAAAGATAATTAAATTATCTAACTAAACCTAGTTGGTGAGTCTCCCTGATTCGGCCAACTTCCACCCGCACCATCTAACTTTCTTAGAACATCAATTCTGTAACGAGTTCTCTGGACAGCGCACTAAAACTGACATAACTTTCACCCCGAGAGTCGGAATCAGGATTTCTTGACCTTTCTGGAAAGCTAAGGAAAATATCTGAAACTTTCATAATATGGAGATCTTCTGGTTCTCTTGATTTCTAATCGCCCAAACCCATCTATCGAAACCTGACAGGAAATTCCCCGATCTACAGGACAGTCCGATTAGAAAAAACATAACTTTCTCTACAGAGGTCGGAATGACGCGTTCTAGCACTTCATGGAAAGCTAAGGACGTCCTCTACAAATTTCTAGGAGAAGACCAGACCTGAATTCCCCCGGATATTCCCCGAAACAGCCGTCTAACATAATCTGCCCTAGCAGTCCAGAATACCGACATAGCTAGCATAATTAAAATATACATCTACTTCGGGCAAAACAGGGATTACCCGTGATGATTCGCTGAAGAACACGATGAACACCCCACGAGTCCCACCTCTTCTCTTCTTCCTCTCTTTTTCCCTTCTTCTTCCCTTCCTCCGGATTCAATCACCTTGCTGCGATTGATTTCCTTCTCCCGCTCGTCTGGCAGCGAATGGAGGTCTCGATCTCCGGCAATGGAGGAGAGGGGAGGGAGGGAGCTGCTGGGGCGTGCAAAGGGGAGAGGGGGAGGCGCAAGGGGGGAGAGGGAGAGGCGCAAGGGGGGAGAGGGGGAGGGGCGGCTAGGGTTTGGAGGGGGTGGGCGCCTCTCCCCCCCTTTGGCTGGTTTCCCCTCCTGGGCCTTGGCCCAGGCCCAGGTTGCCTCTGTTTTGCAGAATTCCCCCCCCCCTAAAACACTATTAAATCCTTTTCCAATTTTCCCCCTTTTTCCCTGATTAATCTATTGTTTGACAAATCTCTTCCGGGATATTACAGTATAATGCAAGCGAATACAGAAAAAAGAACCGGCAAAAAAGCTAAAAAATCCAAAAAGTCAGAAAAAGATAAAATTTAGAAATAGTAAAAAATAAACCGAAAACTAGAAACCCAAGCCCAAACGAGCAAGACCTTACTCCTTCATACATACACTCGCTACCACACGCCAATGTCAAGGGAAGTTCTTTTTACAAACTCTTATAGTTTCGAGTGGCTAGCTACTTGATGTCGCTGTTGGATTGAGCGACTAGTCTAAGTCGCTCAACCGGTGGGCGACTTAGCCTCTAGTCACTCAACCGTTGGGTGACTAGTCTAAGTCGCTCAATGGTCGAGCGACAGATGGCTAAAACTGAAAAAATAAAACACAAGTATATTACTGTATTTCGAAATAAAAAATAGATTATTTTAAAAAAATCTAAGTGTAATTGTGCACCACAGAGTAATACACTATGGCGAAATTTTAAGCTATAACTGCTCCTGTGAGCCCTGTGAGAAATGTAGTTGTTCCATTCCATTTTTCTTTACCAAATAGTTTCTATGCATTCATGCTCTAACTAGCATGAAAATTTGTGGCATTTAAAGTGCAAGATAGCATGAAATTTCCTACTAGCATGAAACAAAAAGTGCAAGACAAACACAATGAATAGTTAAACCCAGGAGGAGGGGGCATCGTAGAAAAATTTTAATGGTCAGTAAGGCCATAAATACATGAATTCACATAAGAAGTACTGTAACACTCTAGCCCACCTCAGAGCCCAGAATGCTACCACTACACAACTACTATCTCAAATTAGTGTTGCTAATAAAAATTTTGGTAGCACCTCTCCTGTTTATATGACTACAGATAGAGAAGCAATGAACATACATAGATTAATCCGCAATAAGATAACTGATACCATATCACACCAAGTCTTAACATGAATAAACTTATGGCTCTATGCCCAAGAAGGCTAATAACCACGAGCTTGAAACATAATATAACGAATTGGAGCACCATTTAATGTTGGTGTATGGATTTTGCACCAACAGGAGTACCTCGTTCTCCACTTTAAGCAACAAGGGGACTGATCACATCCCAATAAAATCTTTAACATTCCCATAGCATACTCTAATCAGGAATTAACTAAAATAATTTAACAAGAAATTTAAACCCGAATGCGAAGTGATTGACTAAACTGTTATTTAATATGTGTGGTGCAAAAGGGTCTACTCCCATACTATACATGCCGTCAATCAGGTTCACCTAAAAAAAGTCAACAAAATAAGGGTGAGTCAAAAAACTCAGCAAGTACAAAGTAAAATAGTAAACAACAGATATACATATCAATTATCACTAATCACAAACACATTAACCATTCTTTTCCATTTAACCTCTCTCATTTTCATCAAACATTCCTTTTTCATTTGCCCCTTTTCTTTGTCACAATGCAAATGCAGATGCACATGCACATGTCTTTCATCTCTTTAGCTTATATTGGTATAGCGAAGTGAGCATCTGTCGATGCTCACCTAAGCACGCCCTCTTTCATGCTAGGACCTCAAGCCCATCCTCTTTTATACGAAGACCTCAACCTCCACTCCCATGGAATGCCTACTGAAGTAGGTTCTTCCCCACTCCAGTGGGGTGCCTACCGAAATAGGTCTTTCTCCACTCCCGTAGTGGGTCCACACAAAGTAGACCATAGATACCACGAAGACCATCTATTTCCATAATATGAATGCATGCAATGCAACTTATCTATTTAAACACATTAACATGTTATGGTTTATTATCCATTATTTGGCAACATATCAGCATCTGTAATCCATCTCACATGTCATTACCCATTGTTCATCAATATGCCAATATGTAAACATGAATAAACAACTCACAATAGCATGGTAGGTAGTGCATCAAAACCAATTCATAGCAATCATTACCCGAATTTACCGTTTTATCATGCAATTGCATGTTTAGCCTTGTGGACGATTCTTGGAAGGCATCAAACTCGAAACTCCACCTAAACAAGCATTAACCCACCTCAATAGGTGGCGGCGTGAGGAAGAATGGTGACCATGGCAATTCTACGTCAGTGATGGTGGTGGTCGTAGAAACGACCATGACGACCGGGATGACAATGACTCACAGACCAATGAGCGGAGGCCCCACAAGAAGAAGGTGAAATGCTACGACTGTGGTATATGAAGGCACTTTGCCAACGAGTGCCGCAAGATGAAGAAGGAGAAGGCACATCTCGTTATGGCTTATGTCGATGACGAAATAGCACTGCTATGAAGTCTGGCGAGAAGGTACTCAAATAAATGACAACAAGATTAGGGGGTTGATTGTTGGAACTAATCTTGTTGTTGTACATACTCAATGTGTTCGAGTACGTTGTGGTCATAGTCGAGTACTCGTATGTTCAAGTACGGTGGTCGTAGTCGAGTACTGAGAAGTCGTGAGTCGAGTACTCATGGTTCGAGTATTGAGAACTCATATGTCGAGTACTGTGTAGCCGTGTATCGTTGCAGTCAGTACTCATAGGAGTACTATAGCATTTCGGTACTCGGAGGAGTACTGTAGCAGTCATAACTGTAGTGGTCATAAGTTGTAGCTGTAGTGGTCGTAAGTCGTAGCTGCAATAGTCATAAGTTCTTGTTGTTGTGCGTACTTGGTGTGTTCGAGTACGTAGTAGTTGGGTGTCCAAGTACTGTAGCAGTCGGCGTGTCTGAGTGCTACAGTAGTCGTAGCCATAGTCAGAGACATGATCATAGCTACAGTGGTCGTAGTTATAGTGGTCGATAGTCGGTACTCGTAAGCTACATTGAACTGGTTTGTGCTCGAAAGACCTGTGTGGTTCGAGATGCGGTCAATAAGCCATGGTCGGTGAAGCGGTCGATGAAGCCATGGTCGGAGGTGCGGTCAAAGCACTGAGGTCGACAAGCCATGGTCAGTGAAGCGGTAGAAGTACCATGGTCGAGTATGCGTGGTGAGCAGTCATGGTCGGTGGCATGGTCAAGCAACCGTGGTCGCGGTACTTGTACATTGAGTAGTAGAAGTGATCTAACATTCGTGGAAGAGGCGTAGTGGTCGTGAGTCGTCACTAGGCGTTCGAGTAACGACTGAGTGATGATGTAACGGAAGCATTAGTAGCTATATGCATGTAATGGAAGAATTAGTGGTGTAGTTAGGACACCATCAAGGTTTATGTAACCGTTTTGTTGTATTGAGCAGTATATAAAGAAGAGAAAATAGAAAAGCTTTACGGGCATTACACAGCGCAAACTCTTGTGTCTTGAGTTGGGAGAAAGGTGTTTGTGTGTGTTGCGTTTTTTGATCCATCGCTGGACCAACAAAAAGTGTGAGCTGATAGTTATATTTTTTGAAGTTTCCTATCATTTCATATCAGCATATTTCTTAGTATGATTGTATGAACAAGATGATAATCATCTGCGGCCCGCCGATCTTGATGACATCCGAGATCCTATAATCTATATTAGAGGCGTCATTGCAAAATGAAATGACCTTTCTTGGTCTTCCGCGAGAAGCATGTGATGCCTTTAACATATTCATAAAACTACTCTTTGCCTCCCTGAGCGTCCGGGCCTCGATTTTCGCTCAAATTACATAACTGCAAGTGGACATCTTGGAATTGCAAACTGCAGAATGCACATGCCCAGATGCCCTCACATGGCCAGCCGGTGAAGGTATTTGGTTAATTACTACCTGCGGTCTGTTTTCCATTTTTCCTCACTAACTCAGATGGCCGTTCTCTTGTCCACTCTGCAGTTGTGTTTCCCTGTGTTACTGCGCGTGTGTTCTTGTGAGCTCTATGTGCTCCAATGGCTGAGTTGATGATCCCTGTGACTTGGTTGGGAAGAACGGACAAGTTATCCGGGTCTAGGCTTGGTTGGGATCACTGTTGAGAGGTGATTGGTATCGGTGTTGTGAATCAGTTATGAGTTCTATTATCCCAATTCTATCTAAGTTGCGGTATCCTATAGATAAAGCTGGGTACTCTTTATAGATATTTGGGACTATTCGAATGTGTTGTACTCTCAGTAAATGGAATTGTATCAATGGGTGATTACTGAACTGATGCATAAAACTGATGGGTCCGTGGTCGTTTTGCATAACCGAGCTAGTTGGAGGTGTAGTTGTGCTCTAGTGTGAGCTTCGTTAGAAAGAAGTTGAGAATCCCTTAACGAGCTTTAATTATGCTTTACAATGAAACTTAGAGGGGTATCATACTAGTCGAAATAGGTTTTTGTTAAGCTCACCTTGGCAAACTATTTTTTTAATCCTTGCATTGCATTATGAAAATTACTGTTGTAGCTTGTTGAGCACTTAGGTGATCATTCTTGCATATTTTGGTTCATATCTTTGTTGGATATTGATCTAAGGCCAAAACGGCCAGAAAAGGAAGGACGTGGGGAAATCCACGACCCTGATTTTCAGCGCCCTGATCGGGGGTGCCTTACCAATTTTGGTTACGGTCCCCCGTTGCGCAGCGCAATATAAAAGGGGGGTTCCGGCCTCACGTTTGGGTTACGCCGTTCCAATCCCGTGAGAGCTAAAACTCCATACAAACCCTAAAGGACCGATCTACTTCGTGCTGTTGGCAACGGGAAGGCCGTCGACCACTACTGCAGGTCCTAGAAGGCGACGACCCTCTGCACCTCGCCGGCGACTCCCCGTACCCCGGCGATCTCCACCGACTCGTCCCCACGCCTGCATCACGCAGGCACGAGGTCTTCGCTCAAATGGCGTTCATCGGCGACCGTGAGTCAAACCCTAACCTCTTAAGTCTAGGTGTTCTAGATGCTAGACTAGTGGCTTGATGTTATGCATGATGTTTAAGGTTCCTAACAATTGGTATCAGAGCCCTCTCTAGTCTACCTGGAACCCTAGTGCTTTTTTGTGTTACGGATTAGGATGTTCTTGGGCTCGGATAGCAATTAGAAGGAGGGGATTCGAAACCCTAATGGAAACGGAAACTCTAATGAAAATCCCCAAAATGTTGATGTATCCCGAACCCTAGAACACAAAATCATGATGAACCCTAGGATTTTTCCCCAATCCCTCAGACCCGAATCAAAAAAAAATTATTAAAAGGGGAGGGGAGACCTTTGGCTTTCGGGCGCCTAAGAGCGCCGTCGCCCGCCGCTGTGGTTGTGCGCCGCCGCTTCTTGTGGGAGCGCGCCGCCGCTGGGCCGCCGTGCGTCTGCGCGGCCGGGCGCGCTCACTGGGCCATAAGGGGAGCAATCCCTGAAAAGGAAAGGGTAAAGGACTATTTGTCCTCCATCGAGGATCACTTTAAGGGGTCCTCTAAAGTTTATGCTACCACACTGATGCACAGGCTCATGAACACCAAGTATAATGGTACTGGAAATGTTCGTGAGCACATTATGACCATAATCAATATTGCTGCCAGACTTAAGACAATGGACATGGCAATTTCTGATGATTTTGTTGTCCATTACATTATGATGTCTCTTCCTAAGCAATTTGAAGCTTTCAAGGTGAACTACAACACCATTAAGGACAAGTGGACCATGAGCGAGTTGATCGCTAATGTTTCACAGGAGGAAGAGAGGCTCAAAGCTGAGGGGGCTACTGATTTTGTGAATCAAGTCAGCTCCTCAAATAAAGCTGGTCCCTCTAGAAATAGAGGTGGACACAAAGGAAAGGGAAAGAAGGAGCAAACCTACTCCCCTTATCAGAAGCCACAGCACCCATAGCATCCTAAGGCGCCTAAAAACGCTTCAGGACCTGGGAGCTAAAATGAACAGAAGAAAAGTGGTGAATGTTACTTTTGTCAGTCGAAGGACCATTTCAAAGATGATTGTCCTGGATGGCTGAAATGGCTCGCCAAGAAAGGGATTCCATATGTTGAGAAGTCTCAGAGGGGAAAGAAACCTAAGAGTGGCTAATGGGATGGAAGCCGAAATTCAAGCTATTGGAACAGTTTCTTTAGTTTTGAATAATGGTTTTGTAATGAAACTTAATGATGTTCTTTATGTTCCCTCGATAAGAAGAAACTTAATTTCCATTTCATTATTAGATAATGATGGATATTCTTGTAATTTTGGACACGGAAAGTGTCCGATTTATTTTAATAATGATAATGTTGGTTGTGCCATCCGACACGACAAGCTTTATATGTTATCCCTGCAAGATTCTCCTATATCCATGAATGTATGTGATGTGAATAAAAAGCGCAAGCGAATTGACAAGACTTTGTCGAAATTGTGGCACTGTCGTTTGGGCCACATTTCGAGGGGGAGAATTGAACGTCTCATTAAAGAAGAAATTCTCCACCCTTTAGACTTTAGTGATTCGGATGATCATTGCCTTGATTGCATCAAAGGCAAGTATGTAAAGACAATAAAGAAAGGTGCTACTCGAAGCACAGGGATTTTGGAATTAATTCATACCGACATATGTGGTCATTTCCCTGTGACATCAGTGGATGGTTATGATTCTTTTATTACGTTCACTAATGATTACTCGCGTTATGGTTATATCTATCCTATTAAAGAAAGATCGGAGGCACTTGATAAATTTAAGATATTTAAGGCTGAAGTTGAAAATCAGTACAATCTAAAGATTAAAGTAGTGCGCTCGGATCGTGGGGAGAGTATTATGGGCGACACGCAACTTATGGGCAGATTCTGGTCCTTTGCGAGTTCCCGCAAGAAAATGGTATAGTCGTCCAGACTCAATGCCCGGTGATCCCAAAGAAATGGAGTAGCGGAAAGAAGAAACCGCACACTTATGGACATGGTTCAAGTATGTTGAGCTACTCCACTTTGCCTGTAGTTATGGATGGAAGCATTAAAGACCGCTGCACACATACTCAATCGGGTTCCCAGAAATCGATGCCTAAAACACCTTATGAATTATGGACTGGGAGAAAACCTAGTTTGAACTACCTCCATGTGTGGGGATGTGCGGCTGAAGCTAAAGTTTTTAACCCACAAATTGGGAAATTAGACCCCAAGACTGTGAGTTGCCATTTTATTGGCTACCCTGACAGGTCTAAAGGGTACCGATTCTATTGTCCAGATCGTACCACAAAATTTGTAGAAACAAGGCACGCTGTGTTCTTGGAAAATGATGGCATCAGTGGTGACTTGGAGCCTAGGAAAATTGATCTTGAGGAGAAGCGGATTTATGTTGCTTCACCGCTAATCCGACAGACTGATTTTCCCATGCCCCAAATGGTTGTGCCCACAGTTGATCCTGTAGTTGCAACTCCTGTTGCATCTCCGAGCACTGTGGCTACTCCTTCGTTGAGGGCTCACGAAAATACAAGTGCAAGACCTAATGATGAGCCTTCACATTCTGTGACAATTAATGAACAGCCTAATGAACTCGGTAATGAACCTGTCAGGAGATCAGAACGAGTGAGGAGATCTGCTATCCCAAGTGATTATGAGGTTTACTTGAATGAGGATGATCATGGGAAGGCAGATGATCCTAGCTCTTATAAGGAAGCAATGAAGAATAAGGATTCATCTAAATGGCTAGATGCCATGAAAGATGAGATTGAGTCTATGGGCGCTAATGGAGTATGAGACTTAGTGGAAATTCCTAATGGAGCCAAAACAGTAGGCTGCAAATGGGTCTACAAGACCAAGCGTGACTCCAAAGGGGATATCGAAAGATTTAAGGCGAGACTTGTAGCAAAAGGGTTTACACAAAGAGAAGGCATTGATTATAATGAAACCTTTTCGCCTGTCTCAACCAAAGATTCATTTAGAATCATAATGGCGCTCACAGCACATTTCGATTTAGAGTTGCACCAAATGGATGTTAAGATTGCATTCCTAAATGGAGACTTGTATGAGGACGTTTACATGACACAACCGGAAGGTTTTGTTGTGGAAGGCGAGGAACATTTGGGATGCAAGCTAAGGAAATCCATATATGGCCTGAAGCAAGCTTCTAGGCAATGGTACCTTAAGTTTGATGAAGTCATAAGGAAATTTGGATTTAAGGAGAATGATGTTGATAATTGTACTTATGTTAAGTTCAAGGAGTAATTACACCTTCTTAATTCTTTATGTGGACGATATATTATTGGCACAGTTAGTGTGGACATGTCATGCGAGAAACTAAAAGATTTCTCTCGTCAATTTTGATATGAAGGATCTCGGTGAAGCATCTTATGTTCTTGGTATTGAAATTCACCGAGATAGGTCCAAAGGAACATTAGGTTTATCACAAAAGGCATACATTGACAGAGTATCAAGAGATACAACATGCATAAATGCTCGCCTCTTTGCTCCTATTGTTAAGGGCGATAAGTTTGGGAATTTCAATGCCCAAAGAATGACTATGAATCTGATCAGATGAAGGCTATATCTTACGCTTCTGCTGTCGGAAGTATTATGTATGCTCAAGTATGTACGCGCCCTGATTTAGCTTTTGTTACCGGGATGCTTGGCAGATATCAGTCAAATCCAGGACCGGACCATTGGAAAGCCGTTAAGAAAGTCCTGCGCTATATGCAAGGCACTAAAGGTCACATGCTCACATATAGAAAATGTGATAACCTTGAGGTTGTCGGTTATTCTGATGCTGATTTTGCGGGGTGTAAAGACACTAAGAAGTCCACATCAGGTTATTTTTTCACCCTCGCAGAGCAGCAATTTCATGGAAAAGTGTAAAGCAAACACTTCATCGCATCGCGACAATGCAGCTGAATTTGTGGCATGTTATGAGGCTACCGGGCAGTTGTGTATGGCTTAAGAACTTTATCCGGGATTGAGAGTGGTAGACGAGATTTCTAAACCACTCATTTTGTCTCGCGACAATCAACCCGCAGTTTTCTATTCAATTAACAACAAGTCGAGTGCAGCTGCCAAGCACATTGACATAAAGTATCATGTTGTGAAAGATAGAGTCGAGGATCAAACAATTAAGGTTGAGCATATTGGAACTAAATTTATGCTTGGATCCGCTCACAAAAGGCTTACCACCCAATATTTTTCGTGATCATGTTGTTGGCATGGGTTTATTGGAGAGCTGTGATCCCGGAATAAGAGGACCATATAAAGTAACCAACTCCCATGAAGTATTATGTTATCCGATTGATATATAATGGAGCACTATAAGTACTATTGTCAATGGTATTTAATTGACTGTTGTGACGCATTATTTTGGTGTGAAGTTTTATTGAGAGAGGGCTTATGACGTTTAGCCTTACGATCAAGGGGGAGAATGTTGGATATTGATCTAAGGCCAAAACAGCCAGAAAAGGAAGGACGTGGGGAAATCCACGTCCTCGATTTCAGCGCTCGATCGGGGTGCCTTACCAATTTTGGTTACGGTCCCCCGTTGCACAACGCAATATAAAAGGGGGGTTCCGGCCTCACGTTTGGGTTACGCCGTTCCAATCCCGTGAGAGCTAAAACTCCATACAAACCCTAAAGAACCGATCTACTTCGTGCTGTTGGCAACGGGAAGGCCGTCGACCACTACTGCAGGTCCTAGAAGGCGACGACCCTCTGCACCTCGCCAGCGACTCCCCGTACCCCGGCGATCTCCACCGACTCGTCCCCACGCCTGCATCACGCAGGCACGAGGTCTTCGCTCAAATGGCGTTCATCGGCGACCGTGAGTCAAACCCTAACCTCTTAAGTCTAGGTGTTCTAGATGCTAGACTAGTGGCTTGATGTTATACATGATGTTTAAGGTTCCTAACAATCTTGAGTATTATAAATAAGAAGTAGCTACAATTGAAGGCTAGTTAATCAGAGATGATTTCATGTTTTAGATCAAACCTACACTGAAGCATTACCTGTGGAGTATTGGTCGAAAATCTTTAGTAGCTTATTCTTGGAGCCTCAGAGTGGTTTTGTGCCTGTAAGTTCTTAGTGTTTTGACTTGTAAGCTAAGTAAATTTGGCCCGAAGGCCATTGTAAACTGCTTCCAACTGTTACGTTGTACTTTTGTATTAAACTCTAGTTTACTAATGTACTCGTGAGTCATGTTGTATATCAACTTTGTGTATATGCAACTAAATCCTAGACAGTTATGCACATGCAGATTAGCTCCTCGGATCACTGTAGAGATGTCCCCACAACACCACCACCCACGTTCGAGTACTCTACGGCTATGATTTAGGTGGACCAGGATTGCAGGAACCATTTTTTAGATAAGCACTTTGTTTTTTATGACATAGCTAAATAGTTAGCTGACTAAACCGAATTGGATAATTACCAGAGAAACACTGGAAATAGGGTCCATCAGGAAACAGGCAAAAAGTGTGAGCTGGTAGTTACATTTTTTTTTGAAATTTCCCATCATTTCATATCAGCATATTTTGTAGTATGATTGTGTGAACAAGATGATAATCACTCTGCCAGCCGATCATGAAGACATTTGAGAGCCTATAATCTATATTAGGTCTGTTTTTTTTCAGCTTCTAATAGCTGATTTTCGGTTTTTTTACTGTAAATAGATTTTAAATGAAATAACTTTTCAAGATAGAGTCTACTAGTTAATTGTAGTATATACTATACCAACTTCATTTATATCGGCAAAACCGCACGTAAGTTTCTGTTACTCTGTAATCTCTCATACAAACAACTCAAAAATCATAAACTGTAGTTAAAAATCATAAAGTTCAACAAAAAAGAACAGACCCATTATAGACGTCATTACGAAATGCAATGACCATTCTTGGTCTTCCGCGAGAAGCACGTGATACCTTTAACATATTCATAAAACTGCAAGTGGACCTCGATTTGGCTCAAATTACATAACTGCAAGTGGACGTCTTGGAACTGCAAACTGCAGAATGCACATGGCCAGATGCCCTCGCATGGCTAGCCGGTGAAGGTATTTCGTTAATTACTACGTGCGGTCTGATTTTCATTTTTCCTCCAATGCACCAGCTCAATCAGACGGTCATTCTCTTCTCCACTCCGCAGTTGTGTTTCCTTGTGTTACTGCGTGTGTTCTTGTGAGCTGTGAGTGCTCCAATGGCTGAGCTAATGATCGGGCCGCTTGTCTCCATGGTGAAGGAGAAGGCGTCCAGCTACCTCCTGGAGCACTACAAGGTGATGGAGGGCATGGAGGAGCAGCATGAGATCCTGATGTGCAAGCTGCCGGCCATCCTGGACGTCATCACTGACGCTGAGGAGCAAGCGGCCCACAGAGAAGGGGCCAAAGCCTGGCTTGAGGCGCTCAAGAAGGTGGCATATGAGGCGAATGACGCCTTCGACGAGTTCAAGTACGAGGCACTTCGCCGCGAAGCCAGGAAGGATGGGCACTACGGCAAGCTCGGCGTCGTGGATGCAGTAAAACTCTTTCCTTCTCACAACCGTATTGCATTCCGTTACAGGATGGGCAACAAGCTTCGCAAGATTGTGCAGAGTATTGAGGTCCGTGTCGCAGAGATGAATGATTTTGGGTTCAGATACCGCCCTCAACCGCAGGTGTCCAAGCAATGGAGGCAGACGGATCCTAACATCTTCGACCCTACCGAGATTGCCGCAATATCAAGAGCCATAGATAATCAGAAGGTTGTTGATATATTACTTGGTCAAGCTAGCAATCCAGATCTCACGGTTGTTCCCATCGTTGGAATGGGGGGCCTGGGCAAGACTACCTTAGCGCAGCTTGTTTACAATGACCCTCAAGTTCAGAAGCATTTCCAGCTACGGCTCTGGGTGTGTGTGTCTGACAATTTTGATGTGGATTCCCTGGCTATTCGTATAGTTGAAGCAGCACCTACCAAAGAGAAGGATGATAGAAAAGCACCACTGGATCGCCTTCAAAACGTAGTGAGTGCACAGAGATACCTCCTTGTATTGGATGATGTCTGGAAAACTGGGATCACCTTCTACGATAAGTGGGAGAAGATAAAGGCCAGCCTTCAACATGGTGGCATTGGTAGTGTAGTGCTGACAACAACCCGTGATGAAGGAGTGGCTCAAGCAATGGGTACAGTTGAAGCCTATAACCTCACAGCGTTGGAGAATATCTTCGTAGAGGAAATTATCAAGACAAGAGCATTCAGTGTGCAAAAGGAAAAGCCTGAGCTAGTGCAGATGGTTGGTGAGATTGTGGAGAAATGTGTTGGCTCTCCTTTAGCCGCAACAGCATTGGGCTCTGTACTGCGTACCAAGACCAGCGTGGAAGAATGGAAGGCTGTGTTAAGAAAAAGCACCATCTGCGATGAGGATAGTGGAATTTTACCGATACTCAAGCTCAGCTACGACGATTTGCCGTCACACATGAAACAATGCTTTGCTTTCTGTGCTGTGTTTCCCAAGGATTATGAGATTGATGTCGACAAGATGATCCAAATATGGATGGCAAATGGCTTTATCCCAGCGCAAAACGAAGTTCGTCCTGAAACCGTCGGGAAACAGATATTCAACGAGCTAGCCTCAAGGTCATTCTTTCAGGATGTGAAAGTCCCAGTTCACAAATATAAAAGCATACATGGGTATTGTTCTAGAATTACATGTAAAATCCATGATCTTATGCATGATGTTGCACAGTCCGTCATGCAAAAGGAATGTGTCACCGTAGCTGAGGAACCTAGTCAAATGGAGTTGTTTCCATGCACTGCTCGCCATTTGTTTTTGCCATGCGAAGATCCACACACTCTTTTAAATAATTCTCTGAAGAAAAGGTCTCCAGCTATCCAAACACTGCTATGTGAAATGGGTGTAGATGGTTCGTTGCAGCATTCATCAAAGTATAGCTCAGTGCGAGCACTACGACTTGAATGTGAGAGTACATTCGTACTGAAACCAAAGCACTTGCATCACCTGAGGTATCTTGATCTCTCAGATAGTAAAATCGAAGCACTTCCTGAAGATATGAGCATTCTATATAACCTGCAAACGTTGAACCTTTCTGGCTGCGATCGTCTTCGTCGACTTCCAAGGCAAATGAAGTACATGAATGCCCTTCGTCACCTCAACACCGATGGATGCGAACGGTTGGAGTGCATGCCGCTAGACCTCAGACGACTCACTTCCCTACAGACACTTACATGTTTTGTAGTGGGTACTCCTGGCTCTGATTGCAGTAATCTTGGAGAGCTGCAGCATTTAAACCTTTGTGGTCGACTAGAGCTAAGACAGCTAGAAAATGTGACAGTAGTAGATGCAAAAGTGGCAAACCTCGGAAATAAGGAGGGACTCACAGAACTGACATTATCATGGAGTAAGCCTCTGGAGGAGGAAGGACACTATCATATGGTGCTGCAGGGTCTCAAACCTCATGATGGGCTGCAGGCTCTAAACATATATAACTACCAGGGAACCACTTTTCCGGCATGGATGGGTGCGTTGCAAAACGTGGTTGAGCTTTGTTTGTATGATTGCGAAAAGCTCCAGAAGCTTCCTCCACTGTGCCAGCTACCAGAACTACGACTTCTTATTTTGCGTGGCTTGAAAAAAATAAAATTCTTGTGCAGCGGTGATGCATCCTCTACATTTCCAAAACTGAAGGAGCTTGAGTTAATAAGTCTGCCGGATTTCGAGAGATGGTGCGAAATAGATGGGAGGCCAGGAGAACAGATAATGTTTCCTCAACTTGAGAATTTGTTTATCGAGAGCTGCAAAAAGCTAACGGCGTTGCCGGAAGCACCACTGCTGCGAAAAGCTAACGGCATTGCCGGAAGCACCACGGCATTTCCAGAATTGAAGGTAATCCAGCTATATGATTTAAATAGTTTAAAGAGCTGGGGGGTGACGGAAGGAACAGATGGTGGACAACCCACCTCTCCTAACCTTGAGAATGCTCGTATTTATAAATGCCCAGAGCTAACAAGTTTTCCTGAAGCACCGAAGCTCAGTGCATTATACATACGTAGTGGCAACCAACAGACTTATCTACGGGCAGCTAGATATATGACTTCATTGTCCAGGTTGGAATTGTCATACCTTGGCTCGGAAATAGAACTGCCGGCTGACCTGGTGGATGGCAACTATGAATCCCCTCTGTCGATCATGAGATTGGATGGCTGCAACTTCTTCTTCCGCTCAAGTGCGCTAGAGCTATGGAAATGTTTGTACAGCTTCAAGATTTGGAAATTTCTAGCTGTGATGGGCTCGTCCACTGGCCAGAGAAAGAGTTCCAAAGCTTGGTATCCTTGAGGATATTAGAAATTGGTGAGTGCAAGGAACTGACTGGGTACGCCCCACCTCCTGACCAATCAGCATCAGAAAGGAGTCAATTCCTGCCACGTCTCCAGTCTCTATGTATACACAGATGTGGAAGTTTGGTGGAGGTCTTCGACGTGGCCGCATCTCTCAAAACAATGAATATTTGGAAGTGCCCCAAGCTTGAGTTGAAATTTCGAAAGAAGGAAGAGTCAGCAGTAAGTCAACGTCGCACTGACATCATGCCCTCCACAGCTGTACCAAAGCTGTCGCCATCACCCACGGAGCTTTTCCTTCCTCCATGCCTCGAATCTCTACAACTATATGGGTGTGATAGCATTTCAGAGCTTCTCAATCTTCCCTCGACCCTCACACGCATCACCATTTATGAGTGCCGTAACATTGAGATCCTATCAGGCCAGCTGGATGCCCTACAAGAACTAAGCATTTGGAGGTGTGATAGGTTGAGATCACTGGAATCTTGCTTGGGGGAGCTCCCATCGTTGAAAACCCTGGGCCTTAGTGATTGCGGTTGCCTGGCGGCCATACCAAATGGGCCACAAGCATACACGTCCCTTCAATCCCTCACCATTTTTAAATGCCCTGGTATAAAGTCACTCCCTAGATGCCTGCAGCAACGACTCGACAGCCTTGAGTATAAATATATGGACTCTCGTTTTGAAGGTACCCTCCAACAAACTCATGCAGCCATTCGTTTCTACTCCATTTATTCATAAATACATATCATTCTCGCTTCCAAATTTTGATTTAAATACAAACCATACAAGAGCAATAAGTGACTGAACAAAGGAGGGTAATATCACTACAAAAAAAAAAAGCCTATGAGGCACTTTTTGAGATGCGCTTTTCAATTTACCTCTAAAATTAGAGTTACATAATCTAGAGACACTTTTTAGAGATACTTTAAAAATCGCTGCAAGCTTTTGTACTGTAGAGACGGTTTTGAGATGTTTAGAACCACGTGTAAAATTTTATCTTGTAGAGACATTTTGAGATGCACTCTAATTCGCCTAAAGTTTTTATTATGTAGAGACATTTTTCTGAGATGCTTTTAACTATATAGAGACTTTTTTGGTGGTTTATATGTGCTTAATGACTTACATATAAATATTGCAAGGTACAACTAAACACGTGAAGTGGTGAGATTGAAGTGGCTAGTGTAATATGTCCAAGAGAAGTAAAAAAGTCTCTATGTGGAGTTTGTGTTATAGTGTACGATATTTTACATACATGCCTTGGTTGTTATGCAAATTACTAGGATGACATCTATTTAGGAATGGAGGGAGTATTATATATTTTTTGTATTCCAAAAAGAGAAAGAACTAAGCCAAGTGAAATGGAACCAAGCAAACTAGTGTCACGTATGAATTTTGTATAAAGTATGCCTTCTCATTTGGTACTAATTTTCTAGTTGCAAAACCATATACCTAGTAATAAAACTCGTCAATTCAGTGGCGATAAACAAAGTTTTGATTTGGTCAGAGATAGGAGCATTTTGGTTCTTAAACTTGGGCTTTGGCGATTATACTGCCTCAACTATTCGGTTGGATCAATTTGGCCCTTCAATTTCGCTCCTGGTAGAAAAGAAGCCCTTAGTGTAGTTCACTAAATTTCGCTCCTGGTACTAATTTTCTAGTTGCAAAACCATATAGCTCGTAATAAAATTGGGTACTAATTTTCTAGTTGCAAAATCATATAGCTCATAATAAAACTCATCGATTCAGTGGTAAGAAATAAAATTTTTATTTGGTCAGAGATGGGAGCATTTTGGTTCATAAACTCGGGGCTTTGGTGATTCTAATAGCGTTCGGTTGGATCATTTTGGCCCATCATTTCGCCTCTGGTCGAGAAGAAGCCGTTAGTGTAGTTGACACAAAGACTCACTAGATTTAATAAAATCTGATGAAGCCCAACTCCAAAAGTTAGGTTCTAAAATGTACCACAATCCAAAGCTTGATGACTTTTTTATTTGTCTTGCACTTTTTTTACATAAAGAATGGTTTTCTTTCAACGTTCATGGTCATTGTGCCATACACTACTGTAAAGATTCTATAGTTAGTTGTGTTGTATTATACATCGATTTGCACATATAAATTCTAACGTCATTTGTGACTCAGGGCCTAGGCTATCAAAACCGAAGACTTGGAAATATGCCATTAGTAGAGACTGGTGAGGTAGAAATAGCAGAGTCTCTGAATGCTGTCATTTTGTAAGGATAAGCTAGTGGGTTGGTTTCAGATGATGCTCCTCGTGCTGACAACATGTGCCTTCACTGTAGGATTATTGTTTCCAGACTTGCAAATGCTGGATTGTTGCGACTTGGAGTAGAATTTACTACTTAACCTTCCCGAAGATAATCTCCACAGCATCGTCATATGATCGAACATTTCAATTGCAAGAGCTAATACGAGTAAGAAGCTGAAAAGCCTCGAGTTCCAGTGAAAACAAGTACCAAATTCTAAGCTGAAGAATCAATTTTCTTCCTTTTTCTTTTGAAGTATGTTGTGTTTTAAATTCGTTTGCGCTCCCGTATAAGAGAAGATGCCTAGCACTTTCTCGTGACACAATTGTCTACTTGACTGGACATGATACTACTTCTCACTGATCAAAATTTGAGCATATTATAGCTGTTAATCCATGAGCTGTTTTAACCTGCTTGGCACAGAAACTGTCGAGCCGTTCCTTCATCGGAGATACTAATGGGGTGGTGTAACTTATCCTGCAAGTCTTTGCATATATTATGGCTACTGTGGTAAAGTTACAATGATCTCTCAGCAGCATTTTCTCCTATGCGCGTGAGATCCGCCGCTTCTCCTCGCGAGCTCTCTCTTCCTCCCACTGCCGCCGCTGTTTCCTCACACTTCCTTTGCCCCTTCTCCCTTCGGGTAGCCCTACACCGCCACCCAGGGTTCACATAACCGGTTTCTACTTTTTACCGAAGGGGACCGATTAGGCTGAAAAATTCAAATGAAATTCAAATTATGAATTCAAACCGGCCGATTTTGGCCGAAAATCAGCCGAAATCAGTTAAAAAAGGGTAAAAAGTGGCCTGCATTTCCAGGCCCATCCATACAGAATTGCAGATGCAGGATGCAGAGAGCAGATCAGCAGTAGCATTCACTCTGATCAGAGCAGATGCAGAGAGCAGATAAGAGCATCTCCAATAGTGATTTATGAGCTAGCTCTAAGCATATTATTTCATATTTTAATAGAAGAGAGAGAAAAGCTATCTCTTGATCAAGAGCTAGTCTCATACACACATTCCAAGATTATGTGAGAGTATCATGTGAGGCTATTTATGTTATGAGCTATATGCTAAAAGTTAGTAAGAGAAGTTGTCTTAGATCTAGTAACTAGCTCATACTGTTGGAGATGCTCTAAGAGCAGATGAGATGCAGAGAGCAGATCGGCAGCAGCATCCATGCACATTCAATTAGATATTCAGAGCTAGATAATGACCATGTCCATGCACATTGACTCTATCTGCATGCATGCTACCAGGATTATACCACATATGAGGTTGATTAAACATTGCAGCACTCTCACTAGTTTCTAACTTTCTACAAGCAGATATAGGAAGCAGAGTGTGAATAGTACATACTTTCTTTGCCGGAGCAGAGGGGAGCGGGCTGGGAGGAGGGGAGTTGGCAGAGAGGAGGGGAGCGGGTAGAGCAGAGCTGGTGGAGCGGAGAGGAGCTGCCGGAGTGAAGGGGAGCGGTCTGGGCGGAGCTGGCGGAGATGCGTGCGAACGAGACTGCTTGCTGGACCGTCAGCTAGGGCAGCGCTCTCAAGCGGCCGAATGGGCCAGTTCGGGCCGTCATTTTGTTTGAATTGAGCCTATTTTTTGGGCCTGATTTGTAGTTCAACCGAAGTCGACTGGTAAAACCGAAAGCTGGTGAAAATCAGTCCATGGGGCTGTTCTTTTTCACTGCGACTTGTGGCTTTTAAGCTGTTTGTATGAGAGATTAAAGAGTAACAGAAATTCACGTGCGGTTTTTACCGATATAAATGAAGTCAGTAAAATAAGTATTACAATTAACTAGTAGACTCTATCTTGAAAAAATAATTTATTTAAAAGCTAGTTACTGTAGAAAAGCTGAAAAGCAGCTTTTAGAAGCTGAAAAGAACAGGACCCATACCGGCCGGTAAAATATTCCCTGCCACCACCGAGACAGCCACCACTTCTTTCCTCTAGTGCAGCTGGTCAGGCGATGGCAGATCTGGCCAACATCGACATGATACGTTGTGGTAGCTTCTCGGCTGTCCTCCTGTTCCCCATGAGAGCTCCCTCTTCTTCCTCCCATCCGCGATGTCCCTAGGCTTGTCGTCGCCACCCTCTTGTACTCGTTGTTCCCTCACCCTCCTCCCCTTCACGTCTCCTAGTGTCACAAATATCGCTTTCCTAAAGTACAGTGGATCGGTGAGCTTGTTGTCTTGCTCTCACCGCCACCGTCACTTTTCCTCAAGGTCTCCAAATTTGGACGAGGTTGAAGTGGATCAGGACTCAAAATTTCAGCGAAATTTTGTACATTTCATCCATTTTGGTACCTTCCAAAATAAAACAAATCCGGTCAAATACATTCGTTTTTATTTGAATTTGGACCCGGCTATACATACAGCCCAAAATTTGGCCAAATTTGGCAAATAATTCAAATGCGTTTGAATATTTTATCCAAATTTTGGAATGAAATAATGAAATTTCGTCCAATTCGTTGCACGCGTACATCAATCCAAGGTTGGATCCAGATGAATGAACCTTGGCAAAGTAGATCAATGCTGTACAAATGCTTGATATTCACGGAGGAGATATGTACTTGTTCGCTAGAATTTTTTTTTGCCTCATCTAATTCTTGACTTATAGGCGCGTGTTGTGGTTATAGACCAAACAGAGAGAGATGGTAGTGGAGAGTTGGAAGAGTCTGCCTTCTCCCTCCCATAGCCTTCCCCTATATATATCTGTATGGGGTATGCTTTTACAAATATGCTCTTACATCAGTACACCCCGTCAGGGGTATTTAAGTCATTACACATGTTCCACTCTGGTCCTTATAACCTTCTAACAGGCCTGCTGGGTTTAGGTGGGGGCCACCCCTACAACAGTGCGCATTTAAAAATATGTGTACGAAGGCAGGGGAAAGTCCTATCATTGGATGCCCATTTCTAAAATTTCATGTGGATGGTTTAATAGCAGTATGTTTTCTGTTGAAGTTGCTACGGTAAATTAGTTTTTTTTGGGAAACGGTAAATTAGTCTGTCGCTAAGTATTACGAATGGAGCGACTAAGCGTAGCAACACTGGCACCTGATTCACTGTCATTTTGCTTGAAATTTAGATTAATCGCGATGTTATTGTTACAAAGCGAACAGTCGGTTCGATACATATGAGAAGAGAACTAGAGGAGTGATCTACATGTCGTAACAAATCGTCTGCTCGACCGCTTGGCTGAAACTAGTTTTCTGAACATTTTAAGCTCTTTGCTCCGGACCGTCCACCGACAGGTTCAGGCGCGCGAGCCGGTCGCCGTAGAGAGCCGCACTGCAGCACGACGGCCTCCGGGTTGACGGCGACCTTGTTGCCGGTACTTACATTCCAGAATACCTTTTTTTTTAGGCATTTCTACTCTTACTGCATCTGGTCCTACTGCAGTATAAAGCACGGTACTACCGTTGCACGATAGTACCTCACATTTGATGGCAGTAGCTTTTTTCTAGGACTGATATTCTCTGGCTCCCCTGTTTTTTGTTGTGAGCGGTATGACCGCATCTTATGAGGGTGGTATGACTGTGTTTGGGTTAACTAGTTTCTTTGGAATTAATGCATAATAAATAGCCGTTGAATCACAGGCTGGTCTTGCTGGTCATACATTGGCGATATTTATTGCTCTCGGTTGAAAGTTAGGGGATTTCGTCCCCTATGACTATGAAATAACTCAAAAATTCAAAAATTTGAATTTCATTTGAGTTTTTGCATGAATTCTTCCCTTTCCCAATTTGACAAGCTTCCTGAAATCTGCCTTCCCTTTTTGGCTCCCTGCCTCCTCTTGCTGGAGCCGCTGCGCGTGAGCGCTTCTCCACCGCCTCCCTGTTCACCGCCTCCACGCGCCGCGCGATCGCCGGCCAAAATTGCGGCCGCCTGCACTCCGCGCATTCCCACCGTCTGCTCTCATGGTCCCACTACTCAGTCGCTTGCCCTGCTCCTCCTTGCTTCGCGTGCTACAGCTCACGTGCGCGCTCGCTCTCTCGCCGCAACTCTCGGCCTCATCTCCTCACCTTGAACGCGACACCGTACTGCCACCATCCAATCCTTGCCAGATTTTGCAGGACGCCAGTGCCACCTCTCCCCTGCTCTCTGCACGGTGGAAGTGCCCGCCTTATCGCCTCGCTCGAGCGTGAGAGACGCACCGTAAAACCGCCTCGCAGTGGCCACCGACCTCACCATGTTTAAAGCCTAACAGCCACTGCCGAACGCTTCCCACCACTATCACACACCTCACTGCGCCACCAATTTCAGCTCAAGTCGACCGCATCGCCACTGGCAGCCCCCCTATGCCCGGTGAGCCCTAGAGTAACACACATCATTCAAGAGCACTGAAGGAAGGAGGGTAATATGATATTTTATATACATGCCTTGGTTGTTATGCAAACTACTAGGGTGACGTCTATTTAGGAACGGAGGGAGTATTATATATTTTTTTGTATTCCAAAAAGAGAAAGAACTAAGCCAAGATCCATGGAACCAAGCAAACTAGTGTCACGTATGAATTTTGTATAAAGTATGCCTTCTGATTTGGTACTAATTTTCTAGTTGCAAAACCATATACCTAGTAATAAAACTCGTCAATTCAGTGGTGAGAAACAAAGTTTTGATTTGGTCAGAGATAGGAGCATTTTGGTTCTTAAACTTGGGGCTTTGGCGATTCTAGTGCCTCAACTATTCGGTTGGATCAATTTGGCCCTTCAATTTCGCTCCTGGTAGAAAAGAAGCCCTTAGTGTAGTTGACTAACTTTCGCTCCTGGTACTAATTTTCTAGTTGCAAAACCATATAGCTCGTAATAAAATTTGGTACTAATTTTCTAGTTACAAAATCATATAGCTCATAATAAAACTCATCAATTCAGTGGTAAGAAATAAAATTTTTATTTGGTCAGAGATAGGAGCATTTTGGTTCTTAAACTCGGGGCTTTGGCGATTGTAATTGCATTCGGTTGGATCATTTTGGCCCATCAATTTCGCCTCTGGTCGAAAAGAAGCCGTTAGTGTAATTGACACAAAGACTCAGTTTAATAAAATCCGATGAAGCCCAATTCCAAAAATTATGTTCTAAAATGTACCACAGTCCAAAGCTTGATGACTCGTTTAATTGTCTTGCACCTTTCTTACATAAAGAATGGTTTTCTTTCAACTTTCATGGTCCTTGTGCCGTACACTACTGTAAAGATTCTATAGTTAGTTGTGCTGTATTACACATTGATTTGCACATATAAATTCTAACATCATTTGTGACTCAGGGCCTAGGCTATCAAAACCGAAGACATGGAAATATGCCATTAGTAGAGACTGGTGAGGAAGAAATAGCAGGCTGAAGTCCCGAGCAAAGTTATCACCAAGGTTTGTAATATCAACGAGTCTCTGAATCCTGTCATTTTGTAAGGATAAGCTAGTAGGTTGGTTTCAGCTGCGGTTAGACCGTTGGGCCTAAGGTCTAGTTTAGCTTGTGTGAGATTTGGATGGGTTTGATCTATTAGGATGCAAGGGCACTTTGGTCAGTTCAAGTAAGGTAAACCAAGGGCTAGAAAATCCTCTTTTTTCCCTAAAAAAAGAAGAGTGATATTTTACTAACGTAACATTTGTTTTAGTGTCATTTTGCTAAGGCCTTCTTGGCATTTCATGAAAGACACAGAATGTCACAAACACTAATATTTCTGCCAACTGTAGGCCAGTCCAAGTAGTCTGTGGCACATCATTTGTATGGCTAAATGCAAGAGCTTGACTACCAATGACAAATCTGAGTTATACTATGTTCCTGAATCATTAAAGGGGGACAGGTGCCTTAGCAAGGTTTCCCTAAAAAAAGCGCGCTGGCAAGGTTATCAGTTGAGATAACAGAGAGGTCATCCTGCAAACTACACAGGAACCAACAGAGAGAAAGTCAAAGATGACAGTAATTAGATGAGCTCCAACTACATCTAGGTGACATCGAAACATATCGAAGGCGACAACCTCACGGCTGCAAACTTAAGCCTAAGCCATAGATTTCCGAGTAAACAAGAAATAGTCGGTCCATCAGCAGTCCAAATCTTGTTACCTCATCACTCAAAACTGAAACCTGCCCAAAAAACGAAAAATATGGTATTACAAGTCCAGAAGGGATATCACTGAAAAATGTGAATTTCATTGGCTAATACGCAAATTAGAAACAAAGGATTGTATTGTCTAAAGTGAAATGGAAGTTCAATCGAACCAACCACCATGCAACTTCATCTTGTATTGCAGAGTTGGACTGATGTATTACTATGAACACGGAGATAGTTCAACCAAAGTTCTGATTAATTGACTTTTATGTAGCCTCTAAAGTTTGACTTGGCCATTTCCTCCCTACTCCATCCCTAGTTGCCAGTCCCTTGACTGACCTTAAACTGGGCTCAAGCTATAAGATATCTTCTTATGAAGATAAAAGATCCCTAGTAAAGCATTCCCACCTCTAATGCTGAAAATTTCTACAATTTTTCCATGATTAGTATGGAGTTTCTAGAGAGCCTCTAATCTAATGCTAATAAGTAGAATACTAGTACCAGTAAGTACTAAGTAATGCTAGTAATGCATACAACTCAAAATACTGAATAAATATGAGTGTATGATGTACCCCATGGAAAAAAAGAATGTACATCGTAATTCAAATCAAACATCTTTATATGGATTCCTGGATCATATTTGCATACCAACAAACCCGATGTATAACGTAAGTTTATTGTAAAGTGTTGGGTATTTCTACATTTGAACGAACTTGAACAACTCTAACCATTACTTATCAACTTATTTTGAGAGGTTTTCATTGCTTGGTTTTATATAAATAAAGGTAAACAGCATAAAGGTTGAAAAGTCTGAAGTAACTTACAGTGAAACCGTACATTCTAAATCTTTTGGACATTAATTTGCTCAAGGCATATGCTGCAGGAACTCAAGAGATTCAAAAAATTGTGAACCCTCTCATCAATCATTTGACATTTAACTTCGACAATTTTAAGTCGCTTCAATGTAAGTGATTGTTCCATTAGATTGCTGCCTTCCATTTCCATTGCAGGTTTGGGTCTCTGTAGCAAACGATATACTTTAAAAGAGCAATAATGCATCATAGTTATATAAAGGTAACACCCATCATAGAAGATATATATACCTTACTGAGTTGAAGACTGAGTTTCTCTAGAATTAGTGTGTGTTGGAGAAAGCAAAGTAGTGCATTGAGGTCAGCAACCAAACACCAGTCATTCAATAAAAGATATTTTAACTTACTAAATGTAGGGCAGTATCTCAGATCCCTTTTGAGTGTAACCTGTACAAAGTGCAAAGGAGTAAGAACAGTTCATGATTTAATTCATCTTACAGGACAAAACAATAATGGAGTGGATATGAAATTTGGGCATGCAAGCTGAAATGAATTGTAAGAATACCATTCCAAAGGAAGCTATCAATTCCAAATATGTAGCGCACGACAGACCTCCAAGGAGCACAGATACGTCGTTTCTATAATCATTATCCCAATATATCAAACACATGCTACAAGTACAATCTCCAGAGCTACCTTTATCACAGAAATCACAGTAATCCTCATTGTTGTGGCCAAGCTTGACAGATGCGGTTTGTAGCAATAGCATGCTTTCAAGAATAGGAGTTACACCGACATAATCATCTAGTTGCAGTGAAACAAGACTTGGAGCAGAAACATGAGTTGGTAGTAATCGCCAACAAAGCTCACAGCCCATGATGCTAAGATGTTTCAAGGATTGGGACAAGATCTTATCAGCAGAGATGACGCAATTAGTGACTTTTAAATCCTCCAACACCGGGCAGCCTGAAAAATCGAGAAAGCTTTCTTCCAAGAGGACACCATCGAGCTCTAATCTCGTCAGGTGCCGGGAGACGAGAGGCTGGTCAGCCAGTTCGACGCGTCGGTCAGTATAGAGATGGACCTGGAGCACCCGAACATGGCACATCAAAGCGTGCCGGATCCAGAGGTCGACGCGCGCGTCGTCCAGCTGCAAGAACCCACGGAGATCGAACTCGAACTCGACAAGAGCGGAGCCGCGGTCGCGGAGCAGCAGCAGCCGGTCGACAAACTCGTTCAGCTCCTCGACGCTCCCGAACGCCTCGACGTCGGCGATGCGCAGGCGAGGGATGGGCCTCCATAGGTGGCGCCAGCGCCGGGCAAGCACGCACGTCCGCACGGCCTCCCGCGCCGGCAGGAAGCCGAGCACGTGCTGAATTACGGCATCCGGTAGCGCTCCGAACAGGTCCCGCCGCTCGGCCCGGGGAGCCATTCCGTCGAACAGGTAGCGGGCGTCGGCGCTGCGGGGCAAGAAGACGAACGGCTAGGTAAGGGAGGAGAGAATGGGAAGAGAAAGGCGAATTTCTTACTGCACTACCACCTGCCCTCACCTCTCCGCGCGCAGCTTCCACCGCGCCGTCGGCAACGGGAGATCGGAGGAAGAAGACGACTGCCCCCTTGCCTCGCCTACTTTGGGTTCTGCTGCCACTGGACCTATTTGGGAGAGCCGAAGGGCCCACTTTTACATACTCCGGGCCTATTTGGAGCCTGGGAACGAAAAACAGAGCAAAAGGAAAAACATAGAAAAATTACAGAAACATAATGATAAACACAGAGCATTGGAAAATATAAGAAAAACTAGCTGAATGTTCGTGTGTTGCTACAGATTTTTAAAATTTATTATACTATATGTTTTAAAACTCACGGGTGGTAAAAATTTTTAAAATATGCATACAAGTATGTTCTGAAAGATTTTAAATCCGTCAAGTAAGTCGAAAACCGTCGCTCACACCTCGTGGTCATAAGTCGAAAGATATTAACCACACCTCATGATCGTAGGTCAGGAGCCCTCAAGCACGCATCATCATCGTAAGTCGGAAGCTGTCAACCATCGCGTGTGATCGTAGGTCGGGAGCGGTTGACCATCGCTGGTGGTCATAAGTTGGCAACGGTCGACGATCGATCGTGGTCCTAAATTGGGAGCCTTCGATAATGGCTCATGGTCATCCCCTTCGACCACTGTCCCCTTCGACATCGACCACTTCCCCCTTCGACCACCGCCCCCTTCGACCACAGCATCGACTTCGACAATTGATCTTCGACTTCAGCTACGGCCCCTCAACCATGGCCCCCTTCGACCACAGCTCCGACATTGACGACGACGCACTTCGACCATGGCCCCGACGTCGACCACGGCCCTTCGACTTCGACCGCGGACTGACTTCATCGACAACTCTTCAATTTTGACCACTGCCCCTTCGAGCACGTCCCCTTTGACCACAGCTTAGACTTTGACCATGACTCTTCGACTTTGACTATGGCTCTTTGACTTCAACCGTGGACCGACTTCATCCACGGCACTTTGACTTTGACCACTGCCCTTTCAACCACGGTTTGGACTTTGACCATGACCTTTCGACTTCGACCACGACCTGACTTCAACCGTGGACCGACTTCATCCACGACCCTTCGATTTCGACCACTGCCCCCTTCGACCACTGTCCCCTTCGACCACGGCTTGGACTTCGACCACAGCCCTTCGACTTTGAGCATGGCCTGATTTCGACCACGGCCCTTCGACTTCAACCACCGCCCCTTCGACCACGGCTTTAACTTTGACAATAGATTTTTGACTTCGGCCACGGCCCTCTTCAACTACGGCTTCGACTTCGACCACAGCCCTCGACTTCGGTCATGGCCCCTCGACCATGGCCCATTCGACCATGGCACCGACTTCGACAACTAGCTTGGGAGACCAAAATCGCCAGACAGCGCAACGGGCTCCGAGCGAAGAGCAGGAGGAGGTAGAGAAGCTCACCGAGCGAGCGACCGTTGGGCGGCGGCGGGGAGAGAGCCACGTGGGCAGGCGTAGTAAGAGCAAGCTGCCACCATATCTGAGTGCCCTTCTCTCGATCTCATCGCGGCATCATCGAGCGCCATTCTCTCCGATCCACCATTGCCGCGCCGAGCGTCGTCTTCTGCTGGTTGGAGGGGCGATGGGAGATAGAATTGGTGGCGGTGCCCTGGGGAAAGTTGGGGGACTGCGACCAGACGCTGCCGCGCAGGGAAAGAATTGGTGGGGGCGCTAAGGAGGAGGAGGAGACGCAATACGAGGGTTCGGGGGAGAAGCAGGCAGCGGTTGCAGGAGGTGGAGGTTGGGAGGCGACGTCGGGCAGATGGGGAGAGAAGGCAGTGGGCAAATGAGTTGGGTAGGCGGCGACGAGGGGATGCGACGCTGCTGGGGAAAATTGGGGGACTACGACTAGATGCTACCATTCAGGGATGGAATTGGTGGCGGCGCTGAGGAGGAGGAGGAGGAGGCGCGACACGAGGGTTCAGGGGAGAGAAGGAGGCGACGGTTGCGGGAGGCGGAGGATGCGGGGGAAGAGAAGAGGAGGAGCGCGGTCCACGCGTCGACCCGACCTTTTCTACGAAGAGCGGAAGAACTACCTATATGTGGATCTGGACAGTTGATCTTTGATCGAACAACTGAGAAGAGAGGAGGGAGAATGGACTGATGACCACTAACTCCTATTTTTATAATAGTAAAGATATAGGAAAAGGCGTTTAGAATGCAGGAACAGGAAACAAACTGCTACAGTGTTTGAATAAATGTGAATGGTATGCTGGCTAGGAATCTATAGCTAGAAAAATCTATTTTCTAATGTTCTTGATACTTGCGCCCTTTTCTCATGCGGTCTCTCTCTGCTCTCCAACCACAGGAAAATTTCCTTTGGTATGAGCTCTTGCTTTTTTCCTATGAATCGTACAAGTGCAAGTTTCTTTCCAAGGGAAAGGATTTGTGTTTTCTTTCGATCCAAACAGTCAGTTGCTCTGTTGTTGTGGGCTTGGCCGCATCGCTAACCCTAGCGGTCGATCGCTCGCTGCCGGTCAAACCGACTGTGCCGCGGTCGACCAGCCAGCACGGGCGGTCGATCAAGCCATTGTAGGGCGGTCGGGACCGAGGCTAGCTCGCGGTCGATCGGCCTCGATGCTCGCGGCCGACGGCCCTTGCATCTGTCTTGCTGTGTTTTTTCTCTGTTGTTTTATGTCTCGCTTTCTCTTCTGTGTGTTAGAGGTTCCAGTGAGCATGAACTCTCCTTCTTTATAGCCTCTATAGCTATTGGAGAGGAGAAGCATGTGGATACTTGGAGCGATTTTTAAAAGGCACCATTCACCCCGCTCTGTTGCCATTTCCGATCCTACACAGGAGCTTACCACGATCACGATGGTGGGTTGATGGCGGTGGAGAAGGTCAAAGATGGTCTAATGGTGAAGGTCGATGGTGGTGGCGATGGTGCTCATGGTGGCAACACTCGACAGAGAATAAGAGCTGCAACAGGGCATGCTATGAGAAAGAGGAAAGTGAGGTGGAGCTAGAAGTGACCAAGATGGGGCTCAAAGCTCATCGGAGAAAAGATTGCTCAAGGGTGATGGTGGGGAACAAAAGTCGCGGGGATGATTCCATGGCACTAGGGTCCTACGAAGAGGAAGAGATGAAATGAAGAGTGCTGTGAGGTTGAGGGAGACCTAGAAATGGAGAAAACAATCGTGAGTAGGGTCAAAGCTCACCAAAGAGAGTTATGGCCAAAGACGAAGAAGACGACCCAGACCTAGTTCTATGTTGCAACAAACAAGAGAAAGATTGAAGGCTTCGCTCAGCAAAGAAAAATGGCACAAAGTGACATAAGTGTCGTGGCCATAGCTCACCAAAAAGGTAGTGACCATGATGAAGTGTGATAGGGGTATGCGCTGGAGCTGAGAACGACAGGCGTGTTCCGGGAAAGCTAGGGGGAAAAGCTTGCTCCAGATGGGCAAAATGGAAACAGTGAGGAGTTGTGAGGAGGATGACACACTCATCCAGGGCTTAAATGGCAAGACAAGGCCATTCCACTCCTTGAAATCTCACGGTTGAATAGGAGAAAATGTGAGAACGGTGACTGGCACGAGATCTACCTCGACAACAACTACACAACGTGAAAAAGCACTGCTCGGGGCTTCGATCAGGGGGCCTGATGCAGTTGACTTTTGCAGCAGGTCAGCTAGTCACTATAGAGCTACAGTGTCATGGGCTCACCTCCAATGGCAATGGTGTGAGGTAGGAGACAACTCCTACGAATGGGCCCCGGACGTCAGTAGCTGGGGAGAGGATAGAGGGAGATGGCGTGCTCAGCAAAAATACGTTTTCGTGCAAGAATGTTAAAACGGAGAGGGGAGAGGCAACTCAGGTTGGGGGAAGGGTGTGTGGGCCAAAACAGTAACAGGCTGGGCCGAGGCTGCTAGATTCGACCCGAGAAGGGTTTCTAAATTTTAATCCGTTTTTGAATTGATTTAATTCCAGAAATTGCTTTGAGTTCAAAAAAATTATCAGACTGGGTTAAATTTTTTTAAAATAATTAGTGAGGTACTTTATGATATTTGGAACGCAAATAAAATAATTCTGGGTTTTATCAGCTTTTATTTACCCACTAAAATTCATTTTTGCTGCTAAAAATTGGAAAAGCCTTTATTAAATGTAGAAATTTTTTAAAAAACACAAAAATATAGATACACTGATTTAAACATGATTATGTAATAATTTGAAATTTTGGGCTGTTACATTAACTTCCACTTGTGGGAACTCGATAAAATTAAAACATATTATTTTGTATATAAATTATAGTATTTAATGTGGGAGATATATTCTTTTTTTATATATTTGAAATAAAACCTGAATATATATGGGATATAAATGTTGAAGCTATATTTTGAAAAAAATAATATACATAAGTATTTTATAAATTAATAAATAAAAGTCATATTATTTTTAAAAAAATTATTAAGCATGTTTTGGCCATGTTCTTTTCAACTGCAATTAATAGTTTTTAGTTCTAGTGTGAGCGCTTGTGCGAATGAACCAAATGCCTATAAGGTATTTTGAAATAGCTGTTCGGATAAACTGCTTCGAAACGGTGACAGTGAAACCATCCGTTTATATGTTCAGAAAAGGACATAAGTCATAAACCATAAACTGAAAATAATTAGGTCTTTGTGTTCCCGTGGGGACTGGGGATGGAGGACATCTCCTCCGAGAGGCCTAGTGGGGTCGGGGCAGAGGCACATAAGCATCCCCCGGACCCTTCCCTGTTGACACCCTAGTTGGTATGTTGCAAAATAGCTTTTGGACGTACACATGTTCAGATGTGCACATGTTCAACAAGAACATCTGAAAAGTATCACAAGAATAGTACATGGCATATAGTGAGTGGTGACACTGGCCAACCATTGTCCAAGCCAACTAGTAATACAAAGGTACCAGGTGCGTTCTAAATGAATTTGTTACCTCAATGTCACTAGATCAACGACATCCAGTCCCAATGCAACACATTTTCACTTTTCCAATCTTGCTACCCAACGGCCTTTCAATCAATCTTGGTATAAAACTATCATCAGCAATAGACTAACACATACTAAGACGAGGATCATATCACCAGTTTTACGTTTAAGGAATATATATTGCAAGTAATAAGTTCAAGACAACAGAATAGATACGCATAACCGAAAGTGCACGAGAATCAATATGACATGTCAAACCAGGTCCAACTAGATGGCCTATACAGGTTGCATTGCCAATAATACAATATTTCTACGACGGAAACCAACATAAGATTCCCACAGACAAATGACAGCAACCAAGCTTTAGCCTTGCATTCCTGAATGGTCAAGAGACAGTAGTCCATCAACAGCGCAAAGTTTCTCAACACTTCTCAAAACTGAAACCTGTACAAATATGAAAAAAGAAAAGGAAGAGTAAGTTCAGAGGGGCGTCATCTGGAGAAAAAAATTGTTCAGTTACTTGACAAAGGAAACTTAAGATACAGGAATAGACTTCAGTGGATAGGAGGTTCAATTGAATAGCATGCACTTAATCTCATTATTTCAAATTTATAATATGTTCTGCGAACATTAAACTAACTCACAAGCTTTGATTAATTATTTTAGAAGTAGGTTTCTAGCTATGACATCCGGCCAGTTCTAATGCATCTGGATAAACTGTCCCATAACAATAAGGAAAAGCACCCATGTTTTCTCATCACATCAGTGTGGTGTTTCAAAACAAGCATTCAGACTATTTCGTTCACATGCAAACCAACTAGTGGGCAAAGGGAGGCCAAATAAACTGGACATGAAGATGAGAGCTGCATCAAATAAAAATTGAATTAAATGATTGGACATGAGGGAGTAAAGCAACAAGGTCAGGTTCCAAAATGTCATAAGCAATTGCACAACAGGAAATTGGAATCATAACAGACACTCCTATGCAAGTTACATACAGATACCCAAGGAATAACGAAAGGATTAAAGAACAAAGATAGGGGAGTGGGGACAGATGCCACATTACAACATACGTAACTAAATTAGCAACATAAATATGGGATAGTAATTGAAGGGGGAAACTGAATGCACACTAACAGATAGCTTCATTGGCTATTCAAATGCATGTGGAGCTTGTATGAAAAAGAATCCGAAGGTGAGTAATTTGGTCAACAATGGGAACTAGTTGCATCAAAAGGATCTCGGACGACTCACCAAAGCATGAAAGTCGGGGTTAGAAAATGGATTCCTATTTGAAGAATGCCTAACCGCATAGATGAACTCATATTAACCCGTCAATTTTATATTCAATTAGGGATATTTCTTGAGAAGTTTCTGAAAGAAATTGGAATTGCGACCCAGCGGGTCAGGCGGACCGGCTTGCTTCGAATTGCTTGCGAGTTGGTGGGGTTTTGCAGGCAGAAAAGTGGGCCGTTTTTGTGGGGAAAATTGAATATATAGGACCCAGTTGATAGTGCTTTGATAAAATAAGATCAAGTTTATTGTGCTTATAAATATAAGACTGAGTTGAGCACCTTCTTGCAAATATAGGATTTTCCCCATTTTAATTCCATTTTCATTTTCCAGGCCTTTTTCTCTACGCGAAATGACGCTTTTGCCCCTTATCTTTTGCCCCCAAAGCATCAGGTTCCAATCCGATCGGGATCATCCGCCGATTCCTCCCAGCGAAAGAAAAGGGAAAACGCAGCGAGGAGCGCGCGCGCGGCGCCTGGCCAGCGGCGCCAGGAGCAGCGAGCGAGCGGCGGCGCGCGCGGCGCTCACGGGCAGCGGCGCCGCGGGAGCGACGAGGAGCGGCGCGCAGCGCCGCGGAGCAGCGAGCGAGGAGCGGCGGCGTGGGAGCAGCGAGGAGCGCGGCGCGCGCCGCGAGCCAGCGAGGAGCGGCGCGCGGAGCAGGGGAGGAGCGGCGGCGCGGGAGGAATCGGCGGATGGAACGGGTCTGATCCCTCTGTCTGATGGTCATAAGGGTAAAGATAAGGGCAAAGCGCCATTTCGCGAGAGAAAAGGGCTGAAAAGTGAAATGGAATTAAAATGGGAAAAATCCTATATTTGCAAGAAGGTGCTCAACTCAGTCCTATATTTACAAGCACAATAAACTTGATCCTATTTTATCAAAGCACTCTCAATTGGATCCTATATATTTAATTTTCCCGTTTTTGTGGGGGCGGGTTAGCCGCTTACCGACATGGCTTCCTAGTTACTAGTTTTACTGCTAAGAAAAGGAAATGACACCGACATGCATGCATGTCTCTCTTCCAAGTTCTCCACGTGTTTGCGTACGTACCAATTGTCCCAGGTATTTGGTCCTGATGATGCACTGTATTTCTATAATAAAAAATTGATTTTATTTCCCCTACCTTTGCTTTGTTTGCCTGACTCCACTAGCTAACTCTTATATTTTACCTTCCCTTCTTCAGTTCTTATCTTTTTGAGGGCAAATGGTGACAAATCTGTTTGGTGCATTACCTATAGGGATATGAATAAGCTGTACTAGCGCAGATTAAAATTTTCTACCACGTAAATCAAAAAGTCATGCAAGTAAGAGTTCATAGACCGTTATCACTAGACGCATAGTGCAGCGGAAGTAGGGTTGAAGCAGCTGATTCAACGAAGAGCGCGTCGGTGTAGTGGTAGTAGTCGATCGTCCTCCGCCCAACCGTCTCCTCCTCGCGATCGTCCCGATCAGCGCCGCAATCGCAGTAGTGCCTCTACCGAGGCCCACACGTCTAGGGATAGAGCACCGTGCGTCAGTGTGCTAACACCAGTGCGCATGGCAGGGGATATGAGAGGTGGCGGCTAGGGTTTCGACGGGTGTGTTTTCGGGGCTAGTGCGTACCAATTGTCCCAGGTATTTGGTCCTGATGATACACTGTATTTCTATAATAAAAAAATTGATTTTATTTCCCCCGACCTTTGCTTTGCTTGCCTGACTCCACTAGCTAACACTACTACAGAAAACCTAATAGTAGACGCCAAATCACAGACGGTTTTGTGAAACCGTCTGTGATTTACACTATTACAGACAGTTTTAATTTGGAGGCCGTCTGTGGTATTTGTGGCGGGAAAAGGAGTATCACGAGACGGTTCTTACCGCTGAACCGCTCAGGATACTAGAATATCGCGACGGTTTTATAATAAAACCGCTCATGATAATCGATATATCAGACGGTTTTATTATAAAACCGCTCAGATATTTAGTATCACGACGGTTTTATAATAAAAACCGCCGTGATACGCTTCCCGCCTTGCAATCCTCAAAATTTCATATTTTCCCGCTTAAGTCCGAGTATGGTTCAGCTTTGAGACACCTTCAGAAACGGGCATAACTTTTGCATACGGTGTCCGTTTTCGACGTTCTTGTACTCGTTGGAAAGCTAACGACCAGCCCGATCCAAAAAAATGACCCGCTTGCACCAGTCACCCTCCAAGACCCCGAAAATCGGCCATCTTTGGACCTAAACTTGCGTCGCAAGTTTTTGGTTTCTGTTTTTGCCCTTTTTCTTGGTTTTATTTTCGAATTTGGATTTTTCTTCAACTGCAAAGTTGTAGATCTCGTCGAAACCTTTCAAATGAGTATATATAAACTATATAAACCTTTGCTATTTTATCTTTCAAACTAGTTGTTTATATTGCATCGGTATATAAAATTTGTGCTTCAATTCACGAGACAGTTCGTGATATTCATTCATCACGCACGGTTCTATATATAGAACCGCTCAGATAATCTGATCGCTGGGCCCGTCGATCCTCACCCCACTTAATCGTAGCTCCGCCTTCCATTCCCGCGCCAAAATTTCGATTCCCGCCTCCTCCTCTCCCTCCCCTATAAATATAACCAAAATCTAGCCTCTTTGCTGGTCTCCTCTTCCTTGCTGTCTTCCTCCTTGCTGTCCTCTTCCTTGTTGTTCTCCTCCTCCTTGCTGTCCTCCTCCTTGCACGCACGCAGAAGCATCTAGCTCGTGCAACCGGGCGACGCTCAATCAACACCGACGATGGTGGTCGTCAAAGACATTCACTCATGCGTTGCATCGGGCGAAGGCATAGAGGATCTTTGCTTGTTGTGTAACCCGCTCGTTGTTCTTGTTGTGTAACCCGCCGTTGTTCTTGTTGTTCTTGTTGTATAACTTGCTCGTTGTTCTTGTTGTGTAACATGCTCGTTGTTCTTGTTGTGTAACCCGCTCGTTGTTCTTGTTGTGTAACCTGCTCGTTGTTTTGAGATATTATAATGGTATACTCTAATCTTAATAAAAATTGATGTTTTATGTTTGTGAAATGAATTGAGATGTGAATTGGATGTATACATGTACATGTTGATCTGCTTGTTTCAGAGGGCATGGCTAGCATTTCGAGGCTAGCCAATAAATGTAAATAGGTTTAGGAGAAGAAGGAATATCACAGATGGTTTTAACTAAAACCGCCTCGTGATAGTTATAATCATAGACGGTTTTTAGTTAAAAACTGTTTGTGATTTATAAATATCACGACGGTTTTTAGTTAAAAACCGTCATGATATTTACATATCACGCATTTGTTTTAATTAAAACCGTCGTGATATTGCATCACGACGGTTCAAAACCGCTCGTGATGACCTCGTATTATCACTGACCCATAAATTCAGACGGTTCACAAAACCGTCTGTGATGACGTTTTTGAACCGTCTGTGATGACCTTTTCTGTAGTAGTGTAACTCTTATGTTTTACCTTCTCTTCTTCAGTTCTTATCTTTTTGAGGCAAATGGTGACAAATCTGTTTGCTGCATTACCTTTTCTTCTTGCATATACAATGATGGGTTCCGATTCACTTATACAATGAGATCCTGATTTGACATTACATCCACGAGACGAATGAGACGTACAGCTACTGATCTACCGTACACCAAGTTTGCCAAGTCATGCTACCAATTCTATCTATGCAAACTCATACGAATGGAACAAATGTTATAAACGTAAGGTCCAGACAAACAAACTCATGAATGCAAACTTCAGCGACATGTTTCTGGACAATTAATGAGCATATATAGAGCAGATGTAGGTAGACAACTAAATCCAACAACACGTACCAGCCTGACATTTCACAACTTATCAAAGAATAATTCGAGCAAGAGAAGGGTATGACCGTATGATGGTCATTTCATACCATGCCTTAGTCCTTATGCCCATGCCAAAATGACCAACATTCATTGACACTATATATAGGGTGGATTTTTTTTGGACTATAACTTATAATTTTTAGCTTAATTTTTAAAATTTTAACTATTTACAAGAGAAATTACAAGGAGGGTGACACTCGCATGCGATTTTGGCTGATATATACTACAATCGATTAGTAGACTCCGTTTAAAAAACACACCATTTGAAAGATAATTACTATAGTAAAAAAAATGAAAAATCAAAGCCACTGCCCGCTGAACCAGCCATAGATATTCGGAGAAGGTTCTTACTTCTTACTCATATAAAAGTGGCCCACTTACAGGCGTAGATCATCATCTTCATTTTTAGTCTGACAACCAGGTCGGCGTGCCATTGGCACGTATATATTATGCTCTGTTCTAACCAACGATGGATTCAGTCTTTTGGAGTTGTTTAGAATTCATTGGTTTTTTAACATATATATTTTTCTTTTTTCTTTGCATTATCTATGTAGATATAGCAATATTTTTTATTTTTTAATTAAATATTTTAGAAAAAACTAGCCATCGGTGTCATTTCAGCTTAAAAAAAATAAAAACCACCGCACTTAAAAAAAGTAGAAAAAGACGTTAGAAGACTAGCCAGTCGGTCATCACTTGGCTGTGAAGAAACTACTAGAGTGGAGGGAGTAGTCACGTTGGGTCCCGTCACAAAAAGTGTGCAACGGTAACGCATCCCATTAGCTACTGTAGCATGATTAAAACATTGTGGGCTTGTGGGAGACATATTACTACAGAGGATTCGGATATACCACAACATAATATGCACTTCTTACCAAACTAAGCTAAGGCCCTGCTTGGTTGGGCTTAAAATATGTGGCTTATGGCTAAAATTGTACTGTAGCGGTTGAAATCTTACTGTAGCTGAAGATGACTTATTTAGCGTAATTAAATTTAAAAAATTTAAAAATAGAAAAAGATATGTTAGCTCATTACGGACAATATGAACGAATACGGGAAAAAGAACTGGCAAAAAGCTAAAAAAGCCAAAAATTCAGAAAAAAAATAAAATTTATAAATAGTGAAAAATAAGCCAAAAACTGACTCTGAAATGAGCGGGGCATAAAAACGTTTTATGCGCTACTTAATTTCCAGAACTATACAAGAGAGTACATGAGTGGCTGCGGCTGTGCTTCAGGCGAAATAAATTAGCATCTCATACAAAAAAAATGGCCCGCTTCGGTGCGCCATTGGTACGCCTATATTACACTCTGTCTCAAACACCTATGATATTTTAAGTCGTTTAGAATATGTTAGCTTTTTAATATAGTTTTTTTATTTTTCCTTTACATTATTCGTACAGATATAATGTTGTTTTTTATTTTTCTATTTTTTAATTTTATTTAATTAAATAATTCAGGAAAACTAACTCGCTATTTTAGAAGAAAAAAAGTCACGTCACTTTGGAGGAGCACCTTAAGAACGACTAGCTAGTTGGTCGTTACTTATTACCCGTTTGGCACAGCTCCACCACCAGCTCCTTGGAGCTATTTGGAGCTGTTTTGTGCCAAACGGGGTAAAGCAAAATAGCTCCACCTAAGGAGTTCCTTAAAACCTGCTGAGACAAAAGTAGCTCCACCTAAAGAGCTGAAAAAAGTAGTTTCACCTAGCTCCACTTGTGAAGTCAAAAAAACAGCTCCACTTGCCAAGAAGCTACTAATAATGGAAGGAGTAGTCACGTTGGGTCCCGCCACAAACAAGTGTGCAATGATAACGCATCCCATCAGCGATTATAAAAAATCGAATTTGCGATGCTTCTTCCACAACCCCGCTCTTTCTCTCTCTCTCTCTGCACTAGAAAGGCAGGAATGGATCCACAGAGACACAAGGAGCAGCAGTGGCTGAGCCATGAAAATTTTGGAGCACGCGCGAAGCTAGCTATGGCTCGAGAGACGCCCTGTTCATCATCTCCTACGGCGGCGAGACCCAAGTGGGACAGTGGCGAAAAGATCTACAGTAACGAAAATTAAAGTACAATTATTTATATTAGAGATAACATCTTAAATAATATAAAGAAATTCTAAAATAATAAAAAATTAACACGATGATGCTTCATGCCTTAGAAACGAGATACAATGTCATACAGACAAGCACACAAAAAGGAAGGAACTTCAGCAATAAGTAAAAAACATAACTCAAAGACTAATAGTTGTAACCATGATGATTGGAATTAGAGATGAATTGTTTCCCTGGAACTACTAACCTAAGTCAAAGTTCAAATCGGAATAATTCTACAATAGAGTTGTACAATCACAACGAGATGTTTTAATCAAGTTAAAAGACAATTCTCTTTATTAGTTTTTTGCATTCTCAAGCAGAAGTTCAAAAGTGCTTTTATCATGAACATACTTTGTTGAACGGTTTCTAACTAAGCAACTTAAGCACTATGCTAAACAAAACATGGATCAGACAGCTAGACATCAAAGGGGATCAAATCATTCAAGTGTCAAACATATCAAGCTATATGACAAACTTGATAACACTTACATGTTTTCTAAATAATTGATACATAAGTCATCAAAATATAATCAACTATTATGCAAAAACTTTAGAACTATTATAGATATCTCACTTCTTTAAGCAAAATACAACTCACGTCTTTATTTAGACACATAATTTTGCTTCAAATCAGAGATCGCTAGAGAAGGAGAAGGAGGCACAGGTATTACCAGATTAGGGATATGGAGCCATGATGCCATGGGGGTCACTAGGTCGAGGAGAGTGAACTTGTGCGGCTGCACCGCATTGGCGAGCGACGATGGCAAGCTGACTTGCGTTACGAAACGGCCGCTCTAGCGCTCCTATAAGACCAGAAGCTCCTGCGCCACCAAATGGAGAGAGACAGAGAGGGAGATCCAGTGTTTGATGCCAATTGGGGCTTGGGAGAGGGAAATAGATCAAAAGGATCTAGCGATACGGGTAGGCAAAGATCATGTCAAGAAGTCACGCGCTCAAGTGCTCAAACGGTAACTGAGCAAATTGCAGATGAGAGACTCGGAGATGATCACCGAGTACTCCATGAAACTCACCACTCTGGTGGGTGAGATCCGCTCGCTCGGCATGAAGCTGGAAGAAAGCGACATTGTCAAAAATCTGTTTAGTTCGGTTCCTAATAGATTCCTCCATATTATCAGAATGATTGAACAGTTTGGTGGTATCGAAATGATGTCAGTCTTGAAGGCAATCGGTCATCTCAAAATTTTCGAGGAAGGACTCAAGAGTCGACGGCACTCGAAGGATGGAGGAGACATGCTACTCTTTACTAAAAGTAAGTGAGAAGAGAGGAGCTCGAAGACTAAAAAGAATGAGGGCTCGACCACACCGTGTACTCCTGCAGTAACAGTGGGAATGGTGGTCTCACCTAGTGCTCCACGAAGATTGGAGCTCGATGAAAGCTTGTCTGAAGGACCTCGATAGGAGCGTGACATTAAAAGTCTCTATGATGCTACATCTTCGATCGAGCTGGAAGATTCAGAGTTCTGCTTACTTGGAAAGGAGGAGCCTATGAACTTTGAAGAAGCCAAGGTGAAACCAGAATGGAAAAGAGCTATGGAGGAGGAGATGTCCTTTATCCAAGAAAATGGAATATGACATCTTGTTCCATTGCCAATCAATAAGTCACAAGCCGATTGGATTAAAGTAGGTGTATAAGGTGAAGAAGGACACCTAAGATGCGATTGTAAAGCACAAGGCGAGGCTAGTTGCAAAACGATATATTTAATGGCAAGGCATTAATTTCGATGAAGTCTTTGCCCCTATTGTAAGACTAGAGACGGTGTGACTATTAATTGTGATTTGCGACAGATGAAGGATGGAAGGTTCATCATATAGATGTGAAGTCAACCTTCCTCAACAGCAACCTAGAAAAAGAAGTCTATGTTGTGCAACCTCCAGGATTTGAGAAGAAAGGAGAAGAGCACCTGGTATTAAGATTGTAAAAAGCTTTATACGGTCTGTGTCAAGCCCTGAGAGTTTGGAATACAAAGTTAGACAAGTCTCTCGTGGCATTCGGTTTTAAAAAATGACCATTAGAGCATGTAGTGTACAAATGAAGCCAATGAAAAAGGAGTTTCTTGGTTGAAGTTTATGTGGATGATTTGATCATCACTGGAGAGAGTATCATGGAGATCAATAGCTTCAAATGCCAAATGAAGAAATTATTTAGCATAAGCGACCTTGGGTTACTCAGCTACTACTTGGGCATTGAAGTACGTCAAAACTCCAGGAAGATTACTCTTAGCTAGTCCGCATATGCAACAAAGGTGTTGGACAAATGCGGCATGAAGGATTGCAATCCAATGCTAATTGCAATGGAACCCCGCCTAAAGATGAGCAAGAACAACACAAATCCTTCTCGGTTGGGATGGTGAGTAGGTACATAGAAAACCCGACAACAAAACATATGGGTGTTGTAAAGCGTATATTGAGGTACGCGAAAGGAATTTTGAGTTACGGGTGTGTCTACGAGAAGAAGGAAGAAGGTTTGAGTCTGATTGGTTACTCGGACAATGATCTTGTTGGTGACACGGATGATTGGAAAAGTACTTTAGGCATGGTATTTTTCTTGGATCGAACCCAATCAGTTGGTGTTCGCAGAAGCAGAAGGTAATCACTTTATCCTTATGTGATGTAGAGTATATTACAGCTTGTGTGGCAGCATGTCAAGGGGTATGGCTGGGACGATTGGTAGCTAACATGTTGAAAACAAAGGTTAAGAAGGTAACTTTGAAGATTGATAATTAGTCTATAATAGCATTGTGCAAGAACGCAATCTACTATGAGAGAAGCAAACACATTGACACTCGGTTCCATTGCATAAGAGAATGTGTGGAATCAAGGGTGATAGAAGTGTAGTATGTTTGCATAGAAGACCAACTTGCAGGTATCCTAACCAAATCGCTCGGAAGAATGAAGTTCATGGAGATGAGGGAGAAGATCGGCCTGTGGAACATTGACAGAAGACAATAAGCTTAAGGAGGAGATTGATAGAGTTAATCTAGTTGTCTTCAGGTCTGGTCGAATCTGCGACCATGGCAGTCTATGACCACATTCAAGTATTGTAGCGGTCATAAGTCGTAAAGGTACTATAGCACTCGTAAGTTGTAAAAGTATTGTAGCGGTCATAAGAACACTGTAGCAGTCGTAATTGTAAGGGGTTAGGAGTCAAAGTCTGTTTAGGATTCAGAGTGGTCGTAAACAGAAAGTCAGGATGTTTTCGTGTCATATTCTTAGCGTGGTATACCACGTTGGTTTCAAAATCTTGTATATTACTTCTCTATATAAGAAAGAAGAATAGGACACTGATGCAATGCGCTGCATCGCGTCACAAATAAAATAGAAGAAATCAATTTGAGTTTACATGTTTTCGTGTGTATGATCTCAAAGGTTATTGTTCATCGCTCGTGTAAATCCTTAATGATTTCCCCAACACTCAGCATCCTAACCCCACCCTCCCCACGAAAAAATCCTAGGTAGGTTCTTCTTACTCAGGTCCAACATCCCTAACCTCCAATTGCAATTAGGGTACTAAACTAATGAAACAATTACCACTTACCCTTTAATTTGTACCCTGCTTTTGCAGGTTGTGCAAATGACTCCTGCTGACACCGCACCAAGTTTTGTCCTCTGGTTTTGTCTTCCTCAATATCGAAACAGATAGTGTTGTGCATTGGGGGCGAATCCGTCGTCCGATCGAAAGTGAAGCGTCAAGATCGATAGCTACTGTGACATGCATTAAAACATTGTAGCAGACATTTTCTACAGAGGATTCGGATTCCCTCAATACACCACATCATAGGCCCTGTTTGGGGGAGCTAGAGATTCTGAGTAGCTAGCTGGTCTGAGTAGCTGGCTAGTCTGAGTAGTAGCTGGTCTGAGTAGCTAGCCTGTTTGGCATCCTGGATTCTAGCTGTGCAGCTGGTATCCTGATAGATGTATTGACTAAAATACCCTTAGGTGAATTGATGTCCTGATTATGTATTGATAGAAGAGATATCCATGCTGTAAATTTGTAGTACTTAGTTCAAACATTGAAAAACTAATATTAAAATTTCATGACAATAAATTTGACCCTAAATCATAATTTTAAATATTAATATGGATAACTACCATGTCTCCATACAAAAGGAACGTACAAAAGGTGTTCATAGACATATAAGGCACACATATCACCATCAAAAGGAATTTCTATGGTACTATCTATATTCTTGAAGCCATCAAGCCGTTAGCTATGAAATCACGAAAGGCACACATATCACCATCATCTTGTGCTGTGCCAATGTAACCACCTCCTGTGTTTGAATCAACATGTGGCATGTACTCTTCATCATCATCACACCTCTCAAAGATCCCAGGCATCCCAACTTGCTTTTGATGTCTTCCTTTTCTCCATCTAGTTTCATACATACATACAAGATGTTTCACAAAATCATAAAAATGTGATTATAATCCTTTTTGTAATGTTGATAAGAGTTATGCTTACATCCATGACTTTGAACTAACGGCAAGCAAAATAATTAGTACAGGAACAAGATATATATGACCCCGAACTAACAGCAAGCACAAAATTAGTGGAGGCTGCACAAAACTTAACACAAACTGAATTGCTTTAATAATTCACAGAACACGACAGAAAAAAGGTAATGCAGGAGCCAGACACAACCAAATCAACAATTTTATAGAAAATTTGAGACATCTGACCATTGATTGAGCTCATATTCAAGAAACACTATTTTGTTCATCCAAAGAAATCTCTTTGTGGCGCTGACCACTGATACAAGCAACACCTGAAACTTGCTATTTTCATGTAGATTGAAAAACGGGATATATCACAGTGGAAGTTAACCACCAAGTGAAATTGTGAATGGAACTGATTTTTTGACCTAATTATCATTAGGAATTAAGACATTGGCAGTTCAAAAATTTCACGACCCAATTGTCGATAAAAAAGCTCTCCCAATAAACTGACGGAATTACATAGTAGTAGTAAATAGTAATTGCAACAAGATGATTACAGAACACACCAAATATCATGTCATTGTGCCTGAACAAGATCATAAGCCTGAACAATATCATGTCATTGTGCCTGAACAATATCATATCATGAACAAGATCATCAACATTACAAATCATCCAGCGTGGAGGAGAGAGGCGTGGGGGAGGAGGGGTAGGAGGGGCGGCGACGGGGATCTGGGAGGGGCGCTGGGTGAGGGGGCCGGGTGGGCGGCGGGGAGGGGGAGGAGAGAGGCGTGGGGAGGAGGGGCGCGGGGTGAGGGGTCCGGGTGGCGGCGGGGGAGGGGGAGGAGAGAGGCGTGGGAAGGAGGGGTAGGAGGGGGCAGCGGGGGATCCGGGAGGCGCCAGGTGAGGGGTCCGGGTGGGCGGGAGGAGGGAGGAGAGAGGCGTGGGGAGGAGGCGCTGGGGTGAGGGGCCGGGGTGGGCGGCGGAGGGGGAGGAGAGAGGCGTGGGGAGGAGAGGTAGGAGGGGCGCGGGATCTGGGAGGGGGGGGGGCCGGGGAGAGGGGGTGTTTATCCAGTGGCATTTGCAGGTAAATAACTTTAACTTTTAGTGGCATTAGCCCGTAGAATCTGTGAGAAGTTGGGCTATTGCAGCTACTCGGTCCCAGTGCAATTATGTCTTCCCAGATTTTCAGATTCTTAGTAGCTGGCCCAAAAGCTGGACTGTTTGGGAGAGCTTTTGGCTACTAGAAGTAGCTAGCTTGTCTAGAATCTGAAACAAACAGGCCCATAATATGCACTACTTACCAAACTAAGCGTCTTAAAAATGTTATATGCGCTACTTTTCCCGAACTATATAAGAGTATAGCATCTTAATGTTTTCATCTAGTATAAGTGTTTGTGGCTGCGCTTCAGGTGAAATAAATTAGCATAACATACTCATATAAAAGTGACCAGTTTATAGGCCTAGATCATCATCTTTATTTTTAGCCTGACCACGAGGTCGATGCACCATTGGCTTATATATATAGACTCTGTTTTAAACAGCAATACCTTTTAAAGTAGTTTAGAACATATTAGTTTTTAACATGATTTTTCTTTTTTTGATTATTCGTATGGATATAATGATGTTCTTATTTTTTAATTGAATATAAAAAACTAACCGCTACTGTATTGCTGTTTTAGGAAAAAAAAAATGTTACGTCACTTTAGAGCAGCACCTTGGAACGACTGGCAAGTCGGTCGTTGAAGAAACTACTAAGAGAAGTCGCGTTGGGTCCCGCCACAAACGACGCATCCCATCGGCGATTATAAGAATCGAATTTGAGATGCCTCTTCCACTGCCCCTCTCACTCAACTCTCTTCACTAGAAAGGCAGAAATGGATCCACGCAAGCACAAGGAGGAGCAGTGGCTGAGCCATGAAGATTTTGGAGCACGCGCAAAGCTAGCTATGGCTGGGGAGACGCCCGGGCCCGGTTCATCATCTCCGACGGCGACGAGAACCAAGTGGGTTATCAACGGCGGTTCGCCGGCGAGCCCGGTCGTTGGCTCACCTTCCGAGAGCACCAACCTCGGAACCGCCGCCAGGATCGGCCTCGGGTTAGCGGCGGTTGCCGTGGGCGCCGGCTTCCTGCTGTCCAAGATCGGGACGGCCGACGGGGACACAGATCGGGAAGAGCACCAGAGGAAGATGACGGCGCCGGACACCGAGGGCCGGAAGATCTCCCGCGAGAAGTTCGAGGCGAACCCCAAGGAGTGTTAGAAATTAATCTTGACATGGTGCATTAGTTTGTTGCATTAGTGAGTAGAGATTAATTAGTTTTGCATGTAGTTGCATATGGGAAGCTCCCATGCTGTGTACAAGCCAGAATGGTGTGAACGGCAGTGAGTATGCGTAGAGGCTGCTAGTAGTGCATGAGAACAAGTCAATAGCATGCATGTAGGAGTTAGTTGATCTCCCAGTTTGTTGGTTGAGTTAGCTGCCGGTTAGTTGCATGCATCAGTTGAGTAGTGGGCCGAGTCGTGAGGAAATATGGCGTGGCCGCCGATTGTGCATGCAAGGATGCCGCAGTCAGCCGAGTAGTCTATATATATGGTCTAGATTGTAACATTGTTTTTGTGCAGTGAATAAGAAGAAGAAAAGATGTAGTCTGCAAATAGTGCGTGTGTTTTTCTTTGTGTTCACTGAATTGAAGTAGTCCTCTTCATGTGTGTGTGTGATTGCTTTTTTCTGGGCCAACAATTGGTATCAGAGCAAGGTGCGAGGAGAAGTCATGCGGTGTGCCTGGGCAGCGCATGGCTCGATCAGGCAACGGCGGCTGCTGCGTTACGCTCGGGTGTAGCACGACGTCGACGGCCTGCGAGGTACGGTTGCAGTGGCAGCGTCAGCGTGATTGCCGCGGCGAAGGGCGACGACAGCGGTGCGATGCTGCCATGAGGAGAGTCGGCATGAGGCTGACAAACGGAGATGGCACAGTAGGAGTGTTGCATGTGTCATTTATTTCTTTTGTGCACGTAGGAGGTGTGTTACATACGTGCATATATTTGTGTCATGGTCATGCATGTAGGTGAGGTTCAATGCATGATGCATGTATGTGTCCATAAGTTCTTGTAGGTGTGTTCCAAGTTCTCATGTGTGTAAGCTCTAGTGACAGTCTCTATTGCCGTCTAGTTGAGTTACCGGCGAAAAGACAATCGGGGCTGAGGTAGAAGCAAAGGACGCTGGCAAGTTGTGTCACCGACGGCATGGTCAGCAAGAAGAAGGTAAAATTCCTTGGAGATGTGTCAGAAGATCAGACTTCATCTTGTGAAGTTTAGCAAGTCAAGATTAAGGGGGAGAATGTTAGAAATTAATCTTGACATGGTGCATTAGTTTGTTGCATTAGTGAGTAGAGATTAATTAGTTTTGCATGTAGTTGCATATGGGAAGCTCCCATGCTGTGTACAAGCCAGAATGGTGTGAACGGCAGTGAGTATGCGTAGAGGCTGCTAGTAGTGCATGAGAACAAGTCAATAGCATGCATGTAGGAGTTAGTTGATCTCCCAGTTTGTTGGTTGAGTTAGCTGCCGGTTAGTTGCATGCATCAGTTGAGTAGTGGGCCGAGTCGTGAGGAAATATGGCGTGGCCGCCGATTGTGCATGCAAGGATGCCGCAGTCAGCCGAGTAGTCTATATATATGGTCTAGATTGTAACATTGTTTTTGTGCAGTGAATAAGAAGAAGAAAAGATGTATTCTGCAAATAGTGCGTGTGTTTTTCTTTGTGTTCACTGAATTGAAGTAGTCCTCTTCATGTGTGTGTGTGATTGCTTTTTTCTGGGCCAACAAGTAGTACTTCAAGACCCTCCGCGGGGATGGCCGCGATGCCGCCGTTAACGCTTTTAAGTGAGATTAAGCGAGCATGTCTGATGTATGTCAGTCCTTCGCGCCTCTAGTTTCCGTTGCTTGCACGCTTTTGCCTTGCACGTCTATATCTGCGTGTGGTAGTAGTAGCACCAAGGCGTGTGACTATCACGCCAGGTGCTGTGCTAATGTGTGGTAAGCTCGCTAGCTCGATGGCTGCTTTTGCACGTGTTCATCGAGTGCCTGGTGTTTAATTAATTTGCTGCTGCTATGTACTATGTCCTTGTTTAGATACCTTGGAAATAAGATGTGACGGTGGTGATCACAATGGCTTCAGAGCTTCTGGCTTCTGATTTATTTTTCACTATTTATAAATTTCATCTTTTTTTAAACTTTTGGTTTTTTATTGAGCTTTTTTGTCGGTTCTTTTTTTTCCATATTTGTTTGTATTATACATAATGGGTTAACATATTTTTTACATTTTTTAATTTTTTTAAATTTAATTATGCTAAATAAGTTTCTGTCAGTTACAATATTTTTTTAACCAGTTATAATATTTTTCTGCCATAAATCATCAAAAATAAGCCCAAATGATCACCGAAATATTTCGTGAAGTGTTACTTATAAATCCATCGGAAAGAAGATTCCATGAACGAAGACAGACGAAGAAAAATATTTATACACGTAGTAGGTACGGCCGTAGGTGCTGTTGCTCGCTGGTTCGTTGCTTTTGAATGTGTTCCATGGAGTGCCTGCGGTTTAGGGGCCGTATGTCCTGATCAATATAACTTCAGCTTCTAGCTTCAGTTTATTTTTGTACTATTTATAAATTTTATTTTTTTTCTGAACTTTTGGCTTTTTTGAGTTTTTTTACCGGTTCTTTTTTTTTCCTCGTATTTGTTTTACATTATACGTGATGGGCTAATATGTTTTTTCTATTTTTAAATTTTTTTAAATTTAATTATGGTAAATAAGTCTCTGTCAGCTACAATGCTTTTTCACCATTACATAAGTTTTCACCATAAGCGCGGCTTCAGTCGTTGTTTTTTTGTTGGAATGATAATATGACAGCGGTTAGTTTTTTCATTTAATTAAAGAAAAATAAAAAAGGTGTTGATAAATATCACCCGGATATTTTCTTTCTAACTATTATCCAGATCTGTGACCGTTGGATTAGAGATCCAACGGCCACGAATTCTTCCCCTCCAAAAAAACCTTCCCTCTCCAAAAAAAGGGGCCATTGGATATCTAATCCAACGTTCCAAATTTGGATGATTGTTACGAAAAAACATCCGAGTGATACCTAGACACACCCAAATAAAAAACACCGATATATCGTCATAGACAATACAAAGAAAAAAGAGAGAGAAAAGTAAAAGCAAAAAAGCCAAAATTAAGAAGTAATGACTAAAAAAGTGGCAACTTGTTATCGGCAAGAGCACGCAAAAGTTAATCACGACAAATCACTATAAGCAAACCTAAAGAACTTGCAAAGCAAAGAAGAGTCGGTCAAACTCTTATAAGATAATAGAGATATACAATCCTAAAACCAACATAGCATACACTCAATTCATAATCATCAAAACATTCACCTCCCTATTACAAAAGAGAATACCCCTCCATATATAGATTTTTAAGTCGGTGCTACAGTAACCAACTACTACAGGGCGTCGATTGCTACAGTGCGTATGTGACTGCAGCATAGATATTAAAAAAACAATGTTTGGTTTCCTTGTGAAACAAGAAAAAAAATTGAAATCCATATTGGATTTCATTTACTAAAGCTATAAGTAAGCATGATATTTTCTAGAATTCTGTCAAACGGTTGGACCAACACAGAGCTAGCCATTAAATCGGTGCCTTCAAGCTTTCCAACCTCTTCTCTTTGATAATTTGAGGCGACTTAAGGGCTCTTTCCAATTGACAAGTGCCTTGAGTAAAATTGTATGATTGATGTTGATTATATCCGCATCACAATAACATGGCAACAAGAGGTAATACCTTGGATATAAGAGGGATAATATTCGTAGAGTGTTAGTTATAGCTGCGGTAGAAAGAAGATGTGATGAACCATGGCAAACAAAGAAAAGCATCAGTAAATTCACATACATATCTAACATTACCTTTGATTCCAAATACAAGTTGTTTTGGATATTAACACGGTCTCCAAGGTAATATTTTGGCCATCTATTTCTGTGAAAATATAACGTTTCAAATAAAAGTAATTATACGTTATGAAAATATATTTCATGATGGATGTAGTAATACCAATTTTATGTTATTATTCTTGGTAATTCTTTATATATTGATGTTCAAACCTAAAAATGTTTGAATGGCAGAAATTTTAAGACGATTTATATTTGGAATTGGAGACAATAGTATGCAACAAGACGAAGTAAATTATATGCAAAAAAAAAAACCGGGAGAGTAATCAAAGACTTTACCCGTATGAAGCTGCATATGCATATGTATGCATCGACGCTTTAAACATTTATATCTTTACTACTTCAAAAGACTAGTGATAGATGGAAATATGTTTTCCCCTCCCAACTCCCCCTTCCACCTCTCTAAAATTATCTAACAAACAACTAAAAAGTAATCTACCAAAAAACAAATTTCACCACCCTAAAAAATCCCTAATAAGAAAAAAAAATACATGGTGAAGCTCTTCCATGCACGCGGAGGAGTCAAGGGTGTGGAGGCAAGACGCTGCCGAGGATGTGGGCCAAATCTCGTGTCTCGCCTGAGTTGATTAAAGGTCGAATCTTGTATCACTATTTTCTATACTTAAATCATACAACCACAAATCAAGTATGGGATTAATTTGGCTAACTAATTTGCTTAGTTTCGATGTGACTTCTACGTATTAGATTGGCAGGTAGATTTCTGGATTTTTTGTTGTGATTATTCTGGGAATAGTCACGCTGGTTTCTGCCCCTATATTGATTTAATTTAATATGAAGGGCAGTAGATTCCCTATCAACGGGGTCCCTCATTGAAAACGTAGTCCAGGAAGGAAATATTCTGAGGGTGAGGTGTAACCCGAGAAGGGAGCAGCCAATGTCACCAATGTTGAGGGATTTCAACCTAGAGTAGGAGGAAGCATCGAGACAAAGCATTATAAAAGTATTGTTATAATTTTTTCAGTCGCACGCCTACAGAAGTGTATAGATGTCAACATTATGAGTTAATCATATCTTATGGCGGTTACGACCTGAAGCTAGGGTTAGGGTTGAGGAGAGGAAGAGCTCTGGTATCATGTTTTCAGATGAGCGTATCTCATTACATCGGCCAAATGGGCCATATAAGCATGTACAAGGCAAGAGCCAAACAGGAAAAAAAGACCTATACAAAGACTATATACGTATACTTCTAACAAAAAGTAACTGATTGTTCGGGCCCATAAGTTAGGTCAATACCAACATGGGCCAAGACCCACCAGCTACTTACAATCTGAGCACTAACATCATGGTTGATCCTTATATGCATGATGCTATAGTTTGCAAATATGTTTTGCAAAATCTGTTGAAGTATATGCACTTTTCAGGAAACTCAGAACTACTGTTGTGTGTGTAGCGGTACCACAGGAAGTTAAAAATTACTGGCATGTGCTGCGTGGTAAGACCGAACTTAGGTAGTAGCGGCATGTGTTGCACGGTACTACAAGGTAGCGGTAAGACCGACATGTGTTGTGCGGTACGACCGGTCGGTGAAAGTACCGATGTACTCGAGGTATGTTTTTTTCCTAGAAGGTTTCGTTGTGGACTCCCTAGGAAATTGATAGTTCCGCATGAGCGATAGTACCAGCCATATAACGGTAGTACTACCAATTTTGCCTATAATGGCTAGTTTCTAACCGTTGCGAGAAGAACGGTAGACCAGACTTTTGCTTGCGGTACTACCGAAAATCCTGATTTTCCAGGGACTTTGACTCCAACGGCTAGTTTCGTGGTGTGGAGTATAAATACCCCCTTGTGGCTAGTTGGAGATGTAGTTGCTTGACTCATCTTTATTCCTTTGAGCTAGCGTGAGCTTCTTCTCTCAACTGTGCATGTGTTGCACCTTGTGAGTAAGGAGAGAGGTCCCTAGATTGCATATGTTGCATCTAGAGGTGGATTTTATATCCAATTGAGCTTGTACATTCGTTGCACATGGTGAGAATTAAGTAAGGGGTTTGACATGTTACTCTTGGAGTTTGACTCCTAGATGATATTGGAGACTCGTGTGCAGTGATCTTCTCAAAGAAGATTGTGAGAAGACCTGACGAACTGTGAGTGGTGTGGTGCTCGGTGCTCGCCATCTCCACAGTGGAGTAAGAGCAATCTTAGTGGATTGAGATGTTTGGATTAATTCGTGGAATCGATCCAATTTATTTAGGCTTACTTCAACATGAACTAGGGAAGATCGGTAAGTCTCCGAATACCATGGTAAAAAAAACCGTATCATTTATGATTTATTCTCTTGTGCAATCTTCCACAAGCATCATTCCCGTCGCTCTGGAACTATGAGGGTCAAGAGCCGCCTCAAGTGCAACATGGGAATCCGATTCAAAATACACCATGTTGCATCCGAGATGGACCATCAAACTTACTCCGTTTCTTACTATTTCCGCATCCACTGCTACAATCCCTAGAGCATGATCAATGAACCAGCTCCCGACTGCTACAAAACCCCCCATTCTCATCTCCGGTGACAGCTCCCGTCGCCCTATAAATTCCTGCGTTATATGTACCTCCCTTTCTCCCTGTCGCACCACCTGCAGCAGCTGCCATACCACCTTCTCCACCTGCCACGGTACTTCCTCCAGCTGCCGAGCCAGCTACTGCCCCTACTGCCATGGCAGCCGTGCCTGCCGCCTGTTGTGGCAACTATCACACCCACCGTAGCAACCGCTGCCCCTGCCAATGTTGCTGTTGTGCCTGCCGCAGCAAGATATCAAACTCACTCCAAGAAAGGGATTAAGCTTGGTCCTCGTGAGAAAATCAACCTCCATGCTTCCACCTTGACCTCTATATCTCCTATTCCCAAGTCAGTTCGCAGTGCCATCATAGACCCGAATTGGCACTCGACATGGTTGATGAATTCCACACAGTCATCTCCAATAACACTTGGAATCTCGTGCCTCCTCTTGCCAATGCAAATGTTGTCTCAGACAAGTGGGTCTTTCGGCATCGACTGAAGCCGGATGGGTCGTTTGAGCGTTACAAGGCACGCTAGGTTCTTTGTGGTTTCTCTCAAGTGCCTGGTATTGACTTCGATAAGATGTTTAGTCATGTCGTCAACTCTGTTGCTATTAACATTGTCATCTCCATTGCTCTCTTGAACAACTGGCCTATTCATTAACTAGATGTCAAAAATATCTTGCACGGCACATTGTCTATGGTGGTGTATTCTCGTCAACCATGGCACATTGTCTGAGGTGGTGTATTCTCGTTAACATTCTGGCTTTATTGATTCTTCTCATCCTGATTATGTATGTTGTCTCAATTGTTCCCTTTAAGGCCTCAAACAAGCACATCCATCTTTCTTGGTACACTCGTTTTGCCACCCATCTTTCTTCTCTTGGATTTCGTTGTCAACAAAATCTGACACTTCTCTGTTCATATACACCTATCGAGATGGCACGACATTTCTCCTTGTCAGGACCTGGAATTTGTATTCCAAATCCACATGTGTTTATTATGTTAGTCTCATACGCACTGGCTAGCACACACATACAACAACATTCATATCACATCCGTACATGATAAATATAAACAAGGTAGCACATATAGGTAACAACTGAACATAAGCCTACATGACAAAGTTTACAATACATGGGCCGACTAGCCAAATAGAGCATACAACATAAGTGGTTCAACGGAAACGAAGGTAAAAGAGGCATAAAAATCAACGAGTATGTCTCAACCCATGCACAAGCAACTGACTAGGGTAAGACCTTAGTAACCAACGTCCTCATCGCCAAAACCTACTATGTAAAAGTAACCCTACGATGGGCCTTATTTTACATCATCTGAATATGTTCAACAAGCAATCGTGAGTACGAAAATTGTACTCCACAAGACTTTATATCAAAGTTATATAGTATGCAAGGTTGTGTCAAGTGAGATGGCAATACTACCAAATTTTCCATTTTACATAAAGCAAACTTTCATTTGCAATAATGATTAATAGATTGCAACCAAAATTTGTAAGAGAGTTTGACATTGATAATAAAATAATGGTAAAGTGTAATTAACCATAATTAAATGAAAGGCTTGCTGCCCCAAAGTAGTAAAACTACGCCAAACCCCCTTTGCCGACCAAGTTATCCATGGATTCCCCATCCATACTTTTTCGAAACTATATTGCAAAACACAAAACTACTTATTAGGGATATAACTAAGCGATGTCCATAACCGAGGACACGACTATTCGAATAGAGTTACACTTTACAGAGGTTGTACACTTTATCCATACGATATAAACATCCCATGATGTTATACATGTCACGCGATACCATCGGTGCCCGATTTGAGAGTTCATGACGAAAATTTTACATTATCAGTCCTAACAACCACTGCGCTATGATACCTTATTAAGACGAGGAGCGCCCTTCAACGTCCCAAGACTCATACGATGTGCTGTTAAACCTTACATACCTAGTAACGTTCCTATGAACATGGATACCCTCCATGCCCGTACTAGCCTAATTCAACTACAATCTACCACCTGCTGTTGAGTTGCTAGAATGCAGTAACTTATTATGCTAAGGTATTTTCATAAAGGCACGTATGGCTGCACGAATGTACTTAGGTCTATGGAACAATAGATCGGTCCTTAATGACCCGGGCGAGACAACCACAAACTAAAGTCTCGTACTAACTGCACCGGTATCTACAACCACTCGCCTAAGTCTAAAACATATGTTTCATTTTATTTGCTAACCAAAATAACAGAGGTATCACCTCTAGACTATTTCTCAAGTATCTCCCATTTTTAAACAAGTTGACCAACTTCCAACCTAGCACAACTAGTATCGATATGAGTATAGCTAAGCATCAACTATTTCGTTTAATCTACACGTTCCACATTTTACCAATAATAATGCTAAAGTGACAACAATAAGGGTATCAACTTATCATGGTGGGATCAATGCAATAATTGGATATAACTATTAACCTTATCAATATAGCGATTTTTACCAAAATTACACGCATGTATAATAATTTTGAAACATAATATACATAATATTGAAATATAGGATCAATATGGTTAAAAGGGGTGCTTGTCTTGCTTGTTGCACTCTGGTTCTTTCTCTGATTTGTCGACAAAATTTTTTGAAACGTCAATATCTAATCAATAAAAGCCAATTAACATAAATAAGAGCCAAATAAATTCACACGATGAACAAATTCAAATATTTTTTATAGATTAAGAAAGAGCATGATTTTATGAGAATTTAGGAATAAATTCAACTTAATTTAGAGTTAGAATGCAAAAGTCATAAACATTTGAAATGGGTTCGGTTTGAAAAATATTGAAAAAGAAAAGGAAATACATTGTGCTTAATGGGTGAAGTCGAAGGTCTATTTCGAAAATGCGTTACTTTACAGAGAAGACGTAGAGTCTCAGAACTGAAAATAAAACAGCCAAGCCACAACAAAATAAATACCCCTAAAAAGCAAACATCAGTTGAAATTAAAAAAAAACATACTTTTCGAAATACAGGGGGGCACAAAAGAGGCAGCTAATACAGCCAAAACCCTGTTTGCTCAAAGTACCAGAATAAGAAAATAGTTGAAGAAGCATTGAGCTATGATGCATGGACACGGCGCAGTCAAGCACCGAGTCCGTGTCGGATATTTACCGCGTGTCTTAATATTGACATGCGAAAAAATGAATTTGTATTTCCGATACGTATTAGACACAATAAGGACATGTATGCAGACATTTATAGGACACAGCCCAGCCCACATGTTGCTTCATCATTAGTCATCACCTTCTTTTGTTGTGTTTTGGTTGTTCAAGACTCTACATGTCAAATTTGCTGCACTAATTATATTATTTCCTACTCACGTTAATGCATATTGGTATGATTACGAATTGATGATGATTTTTCTTGGCCAATCACGCTACTTGCTGTTGTGTGTTGACTGCTGGAAAATAGGATCAATAGATCATCCTTGAGGTATTGGTGCATACTCCATCATGATTACATCTTATACAATTATATTTATATATATGTAATAATAATTATTTATATATATAGCTGTGTCCCCATGTGAGCATTTTTTGGGAAAATGGCAAATCCCCATGTCCGTATCGTGTTGTGTCGGACACACGTGTCTACGAGGCATCACATGAGCAGTTGGGCAGTGAAATTAAGACAGTCCAGTTGCTTCATAGATATCCACAACTGAAACTTGGATCACATTATGAGCAGTTAGATAGCTAGTAGTTCTACAGCTGAAATCAAGATTTGAAGAAAAAGATATTATCATGAGTGAACATTAACTAATGAGCATCAGAGCAAGTGGTGTTGCGCTACCTATAAGCTAGAAAGATAGAATGAACCTCCAATATCTCTGTCTGAAGTTGTCAAAGTTGTATTTCAGCGGGCACTTTCCCAGCACAAACTGCGGCATAAGCATCTGCGAGCCCAGGAACAGCATCCTTGTGATGGTCAATGCATTTTGCTATGAAATCCTTGTGGGCATAACGAAATATGGTGTAAAGGCTAGCACCTATCTCCATCAATCCCTTCGCCTGCAGGATCTTCACGACATAATGCCGCGGCACCAACCGCTTCTCCAGGCTGAAGGTGAGCAGATCGGGCCTCTCCACGATGTACTCTGGCTCCAAGCCAACCTCAGTGACCATGAACTCTATCTTGCAGCGAAGTTTCTCCTCAGATAATCCTAGAATAGATGGCTGCTTGCAGACCGCAACGCTGAGCTTCTCCATGGAACAACCAAGAGTGCTCCTCAAGACCTCTATTTTGCTGCGAAGTCTCTCCTCGGATAGTCCTAGAATATTCGGCACCATGCAAACAGTGACACGGATCTTCTCCATGGAGCAACCAAGAGTGCTCCTCAAGAACTCCAACCTCGCGGCAACTTTGTCTTCGTTGATACAACAGGCAATGCCCACTGCGTACTTGAATGCAGACCAGGTGCGGGGCACACCGAGCTTGTCGGCGCGCAGCACGAACGCCTTCACCCGTTCTGGATTGCACACGAGCAGCCTTGAGGAGCGCGCCGACAGCTTGACCATATCACAAACACTTAGTCCGCACTCACCAAGCAGCGTGATGTTCGGCTTGGCGACCTTCTCCAGGTCGGCGATCAGGATGCGACTGTTCCTCCTCACGATCTGGAGGAGCTTGTCGAAGGAGCCGAAGAAGGGGATCCAGAACTCGAGCCTCGCGGCGACGTCGCAGGAGCGGAGCGGCATGGCGCCGCCGACCAGGAGGAAGCGGGCGATCTGAGGATCGGAGAGGCCGACGCGGTCGCGGAGGGAGGCCAGGTGGCGGGAGATGTTGTCCACCCTGGCGCAGAGGAACAGCGGGTCGGTGGCGACGACGGCGGCGATGTCGGGGCGGGAGAGGCCGACGCCGGAGAGGAGGGCGAGCACGGCGTCGGGGTTGGATGCAGACTTGAGATGGGGGAGCTTCTTGGACGCTTTGAGTGCTTGGGCGTGGGCGAGACCGCAGGTGGTGACGAGGTACTCCTCGATGGAGAATGGGGTGGGGGACGCGGAGGCGGAGGTGGAGAGGAGGAGAAAGCGAAGGTGGAAAGGGGAGGAGGATGCGGCGGCGGTGGGATGAGTGGCAGAGCGGAGCAGCGGGAGAAGGCGACTCCGGAGGTGGAGCATGGCGCCGGGAGGAGGGCCGCCGGCGGTTAGCGGTGTCGGCGTGTTGGGGAGACCAAGATGGGCCGTGGCGACCGCTGCAGATCGGCTCAAGTGGCTTCCGAGTTTCATTTTCTTCCCTGTGGAATTTTGGATCAAGCTGCATCTTGCATAAAGTTTTCTTCATGTATTTCAGGTAACCTTTCACCAAGTAACGGAGATTTCCCATTCCTCCTAGTCTACTAAGAAATGAGATAATTTTGATGTTTCCTGAAATATTCTATTTCGATTAGGGATGAGCCAATTTTGATCTATGTACTATCTCTTGTCTATTAAGAAATGTCAAGCTTAAGTTTGCTATGGTAATGTTGTAGTCTTTGGCTTAGGATGATATGACGTGGGTTCCATATTTAGAAACAATGTAGAATTGGCAATGTAACTTATCCAGATGATTTGGTTGAAGCTGATTTACCATGGCAAGTTATTTCTCTTGTACTTTTAGCTCACGTGTATTTTTGAAATCAAGTTTGTTAGAATCGTGATCTTAAATCGAATTGGAGATGTTGCGATAGGATCATATTGGACACATTGTTTTTAGCTATAGATTATGGCTTTTGGATGCGCTTATGACTTTTCTCGCTATTCGTGAGAGAGGGTGCAAGTAAGAGAAACTTACGTGCAATTTTAGTCGATATAAATAAAGTTGCTACAATGTGTATTACAATCAACTTATAGACCTTACCTTAAGAAGGCACTCTATTTGAAAAATAATTTCTGTAGAAAGTTGAAAAGCAGTTTTAGAAGCTGAAATGAAAAGACCCATTTTAGGATCGACTCAACAAACAATACATTCTTTTCATTTTGTCGTGTATTACAAGAGTGATATGAGTATTTGTTTGATCATTTGGCAACTCATTTGATTAGTTATGCGTATCTTATTCATGACTAAAATCACAGTTTTAATTCCACATCATTGGGATCTGTAACTATAATTGCGAGTTTAACCTTGCCATTACCTGAGCATTTTACACTTAAAATAGTAAAAGAAATCGTTAATCAACTAAATTTATATTATTCCAAATATCTAGATCTTAATGTCTAAACATTAGCTACTTAGTTTATATCATACAACTTGAATTGAGGGCTAAGACAATACTAAACACCTAAGTCTTTCATAAACTAAGAATATGTGTGATCCCATATGATTTTATTGTAATCCTATGCAATTCTATAACTAAGATCATGATTCTACCACGATCCCGCCAATTACGACTCAAGGTACAATTTGAATGATGTTAGTGTTGGTGGGATCGTACAATTCTATGATTATGATCATGAATTTAACAACCTTGTTTGAAATTACTGATTCCACATATATTTCACTACAGTGTAGAATTGCAAGATGGCTTCAGTCTCCACTCGGCTGATTTCTTTGCTGAAATCAGTTCTTTCTTCTTTCATCAATGTTCTAGGAGGAACCCAACTTGTCTATCTAATGGTGTATGTTTGATGTATTGTTGATCATAGATTTCATACATTCGTCTTGCTTAAGCACACCTTTTTGTAGAATCAAACATAATAAACATGCTAAGTGACTTCAAGGTCGGCCACCAAGAGAGAACATGATAAGAAGTGAATCAACAGAGTTCCTATCTGTTATTAAGGTGAATCCAGTAGTAGAGCAGCAAAATCTCTCCAATGTTGCTACAATATAATGCTCTTCAAACAGAAAATTTAATCTCCCACGGCCGCATGCAAGAGCATCTGTCATAGTTTTTGTTTGCTGCCTCTAGGATGCATACTCTCAATTTGTCCAAAGTTCAAATGACACATGATATACTTAGTTTCGCTTACTCTCTACTACCACAATGACAATTTCTTACATTATACATCTCAAAGGGTGATCCCAACTCCCAAGTGTTTGTTTCTCAATAGGCCAAAGGGGGAATCATTGTCGTGCATTAAGGGCTTGTTTGGGATAGCTGAACATTGGATAGTTCGAACCCTGTGGAATTCCTTTTATATAATTCATTTGAAACTTCTATAGCATGAGCTATTTTGTTATGGGGCCCTAGGTCGTTGTCAACAGGAACATTATCATTGTGAGCTCTCTTAACATCTGAAGATCTCTAGTACTGTCACTACATCAGTTTGTTAACAAGCATGAATTTTTAGTTGGTGTTGACACCATTAGCTTTACACGAGTGTTTGATGGAAAGTTCGATCCCTTTAGTGATATTGGCCACTAGATGAAAGTCAAAGCCTTAAAGAAGTAACTAATGAGCAAATGAAACAGCAGTTGAAAAATACTGGTAAAACATTCAGCTGAAAATGAAATAACCAAGCCACATTGAAGTAAATACTCCTAATAAGCAAAGAAAACATCAGTTCAAAGTTGAAAAAATACTTGGGAAATGCAAGGGAGAGAAAAGAGGCAGATAATACAGTCAAAACCCTATTTACTCAAAGTACAAGAACAAAAAACCTAGCTGCAGAAGTAATGAAACATCACATGAGCAGTACGATAGCGAAATTAAGCCAATCCAGTTGCTTCATAGACATCCAAAATTGAAGCTTCGATCACATTATAAGCAATAAGATCACTAGTAGTTCTACAGTAGAAATCAAGATTTGAAAATGATATTACCATGAATGACTATTAAGTAACTAATAAGCCCAGTCAGAAAAAAGAATTTACCTATAAGCATCAGAGCATGAGGTGTTGTGCTAGCCATAAGCCTGAAAGATACAATGAACCTCCAACATCTCCATCTGAAGATGTCAAAACTTCGGAGGGCATTTCCCCAGCACGAACTGCAGCATATGCATCGGCGAGCCCAGAAACAGCGACCTCATGACGGTCAATATATCTTATAACGAAAGCCTTCTCACAATAACAAACTAGTGGGAAGAAGCCAACACCTTTCTTCATCAATCCCTTCGCCTGTAGAACCTTTACGACATAATGCCACGGCACCAGCCGCTTCTCTATGCTAAAGGTGAGTAGCAGGGGCCTCTCCACAATGTACTCTGGATCCAAGCCAACCTCGGTTACCAGGAACTCTATCTTGCGGCGAAGTTTCTCGTCAGAGAATCTTAGGATATGTGGCACCTTACAGACTGCAACGCTGAGCTTGCCCATGGAGCAACCAAGGGTGCTCTTCAAGAACTCCAGCCTCGCAGCAACCTTCTTTTTGCTAATACAAGCGACGGTAATGCATATGAGGAGCGCGACACGAACTCACGAACTCCCTCTCTCGTTCTGGATTGACATCTTGGCAATATCACAAACACTCAGCCCGTACTGCTCAAGCAGTGTGATGTTCGGCTTATCTTTGACCAAATTGGGGAGGGATGATTCAATGAATGGAGCCAATTGTACGCCCAGGTTGCCCCATTTGGGTATAATTGATTGTGATTTTGGTAGAATTGGGGTTTCAGACTGAATGACTTCTGTTTCTTACTTTCTTTTCCTATCTTCAGTTTGATGTTTGGGGAATCAGAGTACTACTGTATTCGTTAGTTGAAGGCATGGATTGAGGCTGTTGTAAACATTCATTGCAAAATTTGCGTATGACCCAGGCATGGTTTTGTTCTCACCTTTTTTTATGTTTATAGTGCATTGTTCGAACCAGAGAACCGGAGTCTTTCATTTGAATAGTTTCTTCTTCATTCTTCAATTTGCTACTCGGAGAATCAAAATAGTTTAAGGTGGAGTGATTTCTATTCTAACATTGTATGATTTCAGAAGTATTGTGTTGGTGAGGGTAATCTCACATGATCGGTTAATCACACCTTGCTCAACCTCAGAAACCAAATAATTTCTGTCATAGCCTGGCTGAGTGGTGTAGGCAGGCAAACAATCTCAAGCTGTATGTTGTTAGCGAATAAACTTGTTGTGTCACGATAGTTAGACTGTTAAGTTAGATAGTTAGAGTTCCTAGTTTGTTGGGCACGGACTGCAGCTAGAACGCGTCGTGCGCGTCTGTTATGTCATGGCGGATTCCTCGGCCGTATTGGCGCTCACGCGGAAGAGCCGGTGCATGGGCGAGATGCTGAACGTGGTCTCCGCCTCATCTGTATTCACTGAGAATAAAAGGGAGCATGAAATATAGAAAACGCTGCAACGTTGTGCGCAGCACCAAAACTCTGTGTTGTGTTTCTTGCACTTGACGATTGAGCCTGATAGGATTTCCACAGTTGGTATCAGAGCGCTCGTTTCCGTTTCTGGGATCGTCATCGTGCAATCGAAACAGCGTTCATGCCACGGAGAGCTTCCAGGTCGCCGCGGCGACGACGCTTCGCCTTCCTCCGAACTCGGCGGCGCGCATCGGGCAGCGGCGGGAGCGACAACGATCGCGGGCTGGTGATTCACCGCGTGATCAGGGAGTCCGGGAACACGTCGTGGCCACTCCTCACGCGTACGAACTACGCGGACTGGGAGGCACTGATGTGCGTAATGCTGCAGGCGAGAGGCCTGTGGAACGCTGTCAATGCCGGCGGCGTGGAGTACACCGAGGACCGCATGGCCCTCGAAGCCGTCTGCAAGGCGGTCCCACCGGAGCTGGTGGGCAGCTTGGCCAAGAAGAGCAGCGCCAAGGCGGCGTGGGACGCCATCAAGACCATGTACGTCGGGGTCGATCGCGTGCGTAAAGCGAAGGCGGACACCCTCCGACGAGAGTTCGACGCGCTCTCGTTTCGCGACGACGAGACGGTCGACCAATTCGCCATGCGCATCAACGGCATCACGAGCCAGCTCGCGACCCTTGGCGAAACCTACTCGGGCGAGATCGTCGTTCGAAAGTTCCTGCAAGCCCTCCCTGATCGATTCTCCCAGATCGCGATGTCCATTGAGACGTTACTCAATCTGGAGGATCTCTCGGTGGAGGAATTGGTAGGACGCCTCAAGGCCGTGGAGGAACGTATCAACGGCAACAAGGGCCGGAATTCTGGCCACTCGGGCGCCGGCAAGGAGATCGACGGCAGTCGTACTTCACCGAGGAGGAGGCGCTTGCACGCCTCACGTCTCGGCTCCGTCTCGGTGCCGAGGGATCAAAGGGACACGGCAAGCCGTCAAGCGGCAAGCGACGCGGTGGACACGGCTGGGGTCATGAGCGCGGCAAGGACGCGAGCTCACCAGGATCCAACAAGCCCGGCAAGGACGGCGAGATCGACGACAACACTTGCCGATACTGCGGAAAAGTGGGACATTGGGCCCGCGACTGCCGCAAGAAGAAATGCGAGCAGGCACACCTCGCCCAAGCCGAGGAGGAGTCAGCGCTGCTCATGGCTGTTGCCACACCTACGCAGGAGTTGGTGCATGGCGCGCACTGCGTCGAGCACGTCTTCCTCAATGAGCAGAAGGTGGTCGCGGACCGCGACGAGGGCACAGACCGCGGAGAGATGCAGTGGTATCTCGACACGGGGGCGTCAAACCACATGACCGGTGACGCGACGGTGTTCGCCGAACTTGATCGCAGTGTCGTCGGCACTGTCAGGTTTGGAGATGGCTCGGTGGTGGAGATTGCCGGCCGGGGCACCGTGCTGTTCGAGTCGAAGCGCGGGGAACACAAAGCGTTCCAAGACGTCTACCACATTCCCGGCCGAGCAAGATCACGAGCATCGGCCAGCTCGACGAGACTGGCTGCAAGATCGACATCGACGACGGTGTTCTTCGGATGTGGGATCACCGCCGGGAGCTGCTCGCCAAGGTACAACGTTCCCCGAATCGATTGTACATTCTACCGCTCACTCCAGCAAGACCCGTGTGCTTAGCCGCTAGCTACGACGACGACGAATGGCGGTGGCACGCGCGGTACGGCCATCTCGGCTTCCAAGCCCTCCAGAAGCTAAGTCGGGGGAGTATGGTCCGTGGTCTGCCATTAATCGAGCACATGGACCATCTCTGCGATGCGTGTCTTGCCGGGAAGCAACGCCGAGCGCCATTTCCACAAGCGACGCAGTACCGCGCCACCAAGCCCCTTGAGCTGATCCATGGCGATCTCTGCGGAGCCATCACACCGGCAACACCTGGCGGCAAGCGCTACATCATGCTGGTCGTCGACGACATGTCACGGTACATGTGGGCGATTCTCCTCACCAACAAATCGGACGCCGAGGATGCTTTCAAGCGTCTGCGAGCCAAGGTCGAGCTCGAATCCGGGCGAAGGATCAAGGCGTTCCGCACCGATCGTGGGGAGTTCACGTCGACGAGCTTCCTCGAGTATTGCGAGGACCACGGCATCGAACGCCATCTCACTGCGCCGTACAGTCCCCAACAAAACGGCGTGGTGGAGAGGCGGAATCAAACCGTGCTCGCCATGACTCGCAGCATGATGAAGGCAAAGAATATACCTTCCTGGCTGTGGGGGGAGGCTGTCATGACGGCCATCTTCCTGCTAAATCGCGCACCGACGAGGAGCTTGGTCGGCAGGACACCGTACGAAGCTTGGTACGGTTCAAAACCGGCAGTGCACTTCCTGCGCGTCTTCGGCTGCGTGGCGCACGTCAAGGTCACTAAGCCGCATGCCGGGAAGCTCGACGACCGCAGCAGACGCATGGTGATGATCGGGTATGAAGCTGGCTCAAAGGCGTATCGAGTACTCGATCCGACCACTAAGCGCGTACGCATCACTCGCGATGTGGTATTTGAGGAGGACGCGGCCTGGGACTGGAGCTCCACCGACAACGAAGACGGCGTGCCGGACAGCTACAGCCCGAGCACTTTTGTCATTGAGGAGACGTGGGCTGAACCCACACCGGCGAGCGCAACGGCAGATGATCCGCTGACAAGGTCGACGTCGCCAAACCCGCCAGTGAGCTCCAGCGCTGCAGCCATTGGAAATCCACTCATGGGATCATCCATTGGAAACCCGCTGGAGAGCACCCATGCTACACCGGGATCGCCGTCAACATCTTCACCAAGTTTGAGCTCACCGTGTGTTGTGGGAGGCCCAGTGCCGTGGCAGGGAGAGTTGCCGTCGAAGGACGCCATCCCCGTTGAGTTCGTGTCGCCCACATCGGGCGCGCTGGGTACACTTGATGCGACGGCGACGGTGAGGAGCTTCATCGATTCCGCGCATCGACGACTTGCTGTGACGACGACGGCGCAGTGCAGGCGAATCAGGAAGAACTTCTTCTCGCAATTGGCGACGAGCCATCCACATACGCCGAAGCGGCTGGCCACAGGGAGTGGCGACAGGCGATAGCGGAAGAACTGAAGGCAATCATCGACAACGGAACGTGGACGCTCACCGACCCCCCGCCAGGCAAGAAACCCATCGGCGTTAAATGGGTGTTCAAGATCAAACGCGACGCCGATGGGAACATCACTCGGCACAAGGCCCGTCTCGTCGCGAAGGGCTATGTACAGCGCGTCGGCGTAGACTTCGACGAGGTTTTTGCACCGGTGGCGCGATTGGAGTCCGTGCGATTTTTGCTGGCCATCGCTGCACACCACGGGTGGATGGTGCACCACCTCGACGTGAAGTCGGCATTCCTAAACGGTGACTTGATCGAGGAGGTTTTCGTCGGCGCACCGCCGGTTCGAGCTCGCGGCCGGGAGCGCAAGGTGTACAAGCTTCATAAGGCATTGTACGGACTACGCCAGGCGCCAAGGGCGTGGAATGCTAAGTTGGACAGTGCACTGCTGTCGCTCGGCTTCCGTTGCAGCGCGGCGGAGCACGCTGTGTACATCCGAGGAGACAGTGATGCACTGCTACTTGTGGGCGTTTACGTAGATGACCTCGTCGTGGTTGGCGAAAACCAGAAGGAGGTCGACAAGTTCAAGTCGGAGATGATGCGGCTCTTCAACATGAGTGATCTCGGACCACTCCACTACTACCTCGGCATTGAGGTACATCAGGAGGAGCGGCGGATCACCATCTACCAGAGCGCCTACGCCGACAAGATACTCGAGAAGGCGGGTATGTCAGATTGTAACCCTTGCAGCACGTCGATGGAGCCAAGGCTAAAAATGAGCAAGAGGAGTTCGAATCCACCGGTGGACTCCACGATGTACAGGAGCATCGTCGGGAGTTTGCGCTATCTAGTGCACACACGCCCGGACATTGCTTTCGCTGTCGGCTATGTGAGCAGGTTCATGGAGGCTCCGACCACCGAACACTGGGGTGCTGTGAAGCACTTGCTGAGGTACATCGCCGGAACACGCACCTACGGCTGTGTCTACAAACGTGGCGACGGGGCGCTCGATCTGATCGGCTACAGCGACTCCGATTTGGCTGGAGACAGTGACGATCGAAAGAGCACGTCAGGAGCTATCTTCTTCCTGGGCCAAAGTCCTGTAAGCTGGCAATCGCAGAAGCAACGAGTAGTGGCGCTATCCTCGTGCGGCGGAATATATCGCTGCTGCCTCCGCCGCGTGCCAAGGACTTTGGCTCTCACGATTGCTAGCCGACCTGGTGAACGCCAAATACGCCGCGCCTTTGCTCTACATCGACAACAAATCCGCACTTGCTCTCGCAAAGAACCCGGTCCTTCATGACCGAAGTAAGCATATTGACACCGTTTCCACTTCATTCGCGATTGCATCAACAATGGCAAGCTGGAGACGGACTACATCAGAACTGGTGATCAATTGGCGGACTTGCTCACTGCGCTCGCGCGAACGCTTTCGGGGAACTACGTGCGGAGTGGCATCTTCAACCTCAGTCGGCACAACAAGGTTAGGGGAGTTTGTTAGCGAATAAACTTGTTGTGTCACGATAGTTAGACTGTTAAGTTAGATAGTTAGAGTTCCTAGTTTGTTGGGCACGATCGCAGCTAGAACGCGTCGTGCGCGTCTGTTATGTCATGGCGGATTCCTCGCCGTATTGGCGCTCACGCGGAAGAGCCGTGCGTGGGCGAGATGCTAAACGTGGTCTCCGCCTCATCTGTATTCACTGAGAATAAAAGGGAGCATGAAATATAGAAAACGCTGCAACGTTGTGCGCAGCACCAAAACTCTGTGTTGTGTTTCTTGCACTTGACGATTGAGCCTGATAGGATTTCCACATATGTGTTAAACCAGTCTCCGCACAACCTTGTACACACTTGTGGGGGCTGTCTGAAAAAAGAAAAAGGTCAAATTTGAGTGACAGCCGAGGGGATTTCTGTAAACTTCGGTAGCTGAAGTTCTTCAGTCGGTTCCAATTAACATCGCCTTCAGAAGAGCGTTAGTGGGAAACAAGTTGGTTGCTTGGCAGGACTTAATTGGTAGGATTGCAAGTATTAATTTACATGATGGCAGGGACTCCTTTTGCTGGGACTTGCATTCTAATGGGATGTTCTCGGTCAAATCCATGTATGTATACCTAATAAACAATGGGATCAAAGTGTCTCAGGACATTTGGCGGCTTAGAATTCCATTAAAGGTTAAGATCTTTTCGTGGTTTCTAAAGAGGGGGGGTGATTCTAACAAAGGATAATTTAGCTAAAAGAAATTGGAAGGGCAACCCAAATTGCTGTTTTTGCTCTAAACTAGAGAATATTCAGCATCTTTTCTTCGACTGTGGAATGGCTAAGGCCTTGTGGCGTGCTATCCACATGGTGCTTGGTGTAAAACCGCCAACAAGTATTCGGAACATTTTTGGTGCTTGGCACAAACAAAGTGGGAGAGAATTTAGCGATTTATTGCTTACAGGAGTGTGGCTTTGTGCTTGGTCGATTTGGCTTACTAGGAATGATCCGTATTTGACAAATGCAGTCCAAAATCTATTTCGCAGTCATGTTGAGTAACGCATTGGCCGAGGCGTGGGGCTTTTACAAAGGAGTGAAGACTTGAAGAAGTTTATTGTCCAAGGGTGTCGGAAGCTAGAGGCTGCAGATTCGCAATGCTCTGCTTTTTTGGTTGGCCGTGTGCCCTTAGACTTAGTGTTTAGTCTTTGGTTAAAAGCGGCTTTGTCTTTGCCTTGGTTGTTTTGGTCACCGGTGGATGTTGTTCTTTTGTGTTGAACTTGTGGCTGATTCCTTCTTGAAGGAAGAAGCCGGTTGTTTAATATACCATTATCTAAAAAAAACTCAAATGCCACCGACTCCGCTAACTGACGGCGGCCTTACGCTGCCGCCGCTACTGCCATGCTCCACCTTCCAAAGCACCTCCCGCTGCTTCGCGCCGCCTCCCATCCCACCACCACCACGCTCTCCTCCTCTCTTTACCACCGACTGCTGCTCCTCTCCACCTCCGTGTCCCCCACCCCATTCTCCATCCAGGACTACCTCATCACCACCTGCGGCCTCACTGGCGCTCAAAGCGTCCTAGAAGCTCTCCCACCTCAAGCACGCCTCCAACCCTGATTTCATGCTCGCCCTCCTCTCCGGCAACAGTCTTTCCCGCCCTCGACATTGCCGCCAACCCGCCGCTCCTCCGCTCCACGGTGAGCAACATCGGCCGCCGCCTTGCCTCCCTCCACGACCACGTCGGCCTGTCCGATCCTGAGATCACCCGCTTCCTCCTGGCCGTCGGCTCCAGGACCCTACGCTCCTGCCACGTTGTCTCGAGGCACGAGTTCTGGATCCCCTTCTTGGGCTCCTTCGACGAGCTCCTCCAGACCGTGAGGAGGAGCAACTCCATCCTCACCTCCGACGTCAAGTGGTCAAGCCCAACATCGCGCTGGGGGAGTTCGGGCTAAGTGTTTGTGATATTGTCAAGATGTTAATGCATACCCCAAGGCTGCTTGTGTGTTCAATCCAGAGAGGGTGAAGGCGTTCGTGCTACGCGCCGAGAAGCTTGGTGTGCCCCGCACCTCATCTGCATTCAAGTACGCGGTAGGTGTCGCTTGTTGTCTCAACGAAGATAAGGCTGTGGCTAGGATGGAGTTCTTGAGGAGCACTCTTGGTTGCTCCATGGGGAAGCTCCGCGTTGTAGTTTGCAAGAAACCATGTATTCTAGGATCATGGTCACTAAGATTGGCTTGGAGCCAAAGTACATTGTGGAGAGGCCTATTCTGTTTACTTACAGCCTGGAGAAACGGATGGTGCCGCGGCATCATGCCCTAAGGATCCTGCAGGAGAAGGGATTGATATAGGAAAGCGTTGGCTTCCGCCAAAGTCAGTTATGGTGAGGATGATTTCATTGCAATATACACATGGATGGTATAGCGTTGCCATGGTGACGCCTAAACGTCCAGATGGACCTGTGCGGACACCATGACTCTCCGTCTCAACTTAGTCTTCTAGGCGAGTGCTTAGGACGTCTGGTGGTCCGTGGCGTTCTCAAGGTGCCTAAGGCGAGTGGCATGGCGACGCCTTGCTAGCACCGAGCGAAGTATAACTAGCCAGTGAAATGAAGCGGCACAGCGGAAGCGAAGCAAAGCGGCATCAGGGAGTAGAAGGCGAGGCGAACCCTAAGTCCCTAACTGTCGCCGCCGTCACTCCCTCCGCTGATGCCACCGACCGACCTACCTTCGTCGAAGACCCCTCTGATAAGCATCCCCTTCCTCCACTCCCTCTGCCAGTCTACCAATCGAAGCCCTTCCGCAGGCACGGAACCTATGCCCCCCATTTGTTTTCTTCTCTAGTTTTTCTTCCTCGTTGTTGTTGTCATGCTCTGGTCTGCTTAGTGCTCATGCTCTCGTTCTCATGCTATGCTTAGTTCTCATGTTCTTCTTCCGCCAGATCTGCTCTGCTCGGTGTGGCTAAAGAAGGCTGGAGAAGGGGAGGCAGGTGGGCTAGATCCAGAACTCAGTGTGGCCAGGATCTACCCCGGGAGAATTATGAGTACGCAAAATTACAATCCTTTTTTTTTGGGATGTAGACTCTTAAAGCTATGATTTTGCTGGGGTTTTGGGTAGCAAGCTGCAATGTGTGGTGTTCTACCACTGGAGCTGTAAGTTTGGGGTTTATACTATCAAGTAGCTGCAATTTTGGGCTCCTAGTTATTAACAGATGATAGTATTTGCTTCACGGCATTGGCATTTCTTGAGGTTTTAGTGTGGTGGGCAATGAGAACAATTAGATGATAGTAATTGATTTGTCTGCAACTAATTATTTTACATGTATGTATGACAAAGGTGATTTTTTTTCTCGAACACGCAGGAGAACTGCGCATCTTTATATAATATAGAGAGAAGAAAAAAACAACAGCGCAAACAAACAAACAACACCACCCTTAACCCAAGAGGAAGTCAAGGGTTTATACCAACCACCCCTTAACCCAACAGAAAGTCAAGGGCAGGTTGCCACCAAACGCCTAAAACTAATTTAGGCCGACCAACTCTTGTAGCTTTAGTGCTCGGCTAGACTCAGATCCTCATCTCTTCCTCAAAATATTGTTGAGCATTTTTGAGAGAAGGAGAGGCACCATCAAAGACACACTTGTTCCTCTGAATCCAAAGAGTCCAAGCACCCAAGATCACAAAGATGTTAAACCCCTTTTCTTTGTCTTATCTATCTTCCGACTTGCCTTCCTCCACCAATCCATAAAGCTTAATTCATTGAGTCGAGGAGCAACTCTTTCAAGACCAAGGCGAACTAACAGATTGTACTGTAATTGTCGAGCAAAGACACAAGTGGAGAGGATGTCTTTGGTGATTCTTCTTCTTGATCACATAGCACACACTTCTCTAGATGAGGGAGACCTCTTTGAGCTAATCTATCCGCTGTCCAGCATTTATTTTGAATGGCAAGCCATAAGAAAATCTTGCATTTAGGCGGAGCCCAGGATTTCGACAATCTTTTCCAAGGCTCGAATGAAATCAACCCATAGAAGAATGCTTTATAAGCAGATTTGGCAGAGAAGGACCCACTTGCCTCATGCCTCCAAATAAAACTATCCTCCTCTTGAGATAAGGTCACATTTTCTAAAGTCTCCCAAATCTGCAGATATTGCACTAAGCCTTCAAGAGATAAGGTGCTCCGAATGTCTCTTACCCAAGTTTGGCTATCTAATGCTTGTGCAACCGTGCGGTGTTTGATGCACCTCCTAGGCACACTCGCCACTCATGCGGAGCAAGCTCAATTAAGGATTGCCCATTCAACCAACAGTCTCGACCAAAACAAGGTGTTTGCTCCACTCCCACTTGTGAGATCACCGAAATTGCAAACAAAGACTGAACTCAGTAGCTGGATTGGAATGTCCAAACGGACCAAGCTTTGCCTTCCCAGTTTTTCCAGCCAAAGCCATCTCATTTGTAAAGCCCACCCTTCACCGCAAGTTAGGAATGCCTAGGCCACCTGGATCAATTGGTCTTGCCACCTTTTCCCATGCTACCAAACAGCCCCCCTTGACCTCTTTTCTTCCTTTCCACAAGAAAGCTCTCCGATTTTATCAATTGCTTTAAGCACCCACTTAGCGCATTCATGGTAATAAGTAAGTACACCGGGATGGCAGATAACACGAACCGCACCATGGTGGCTCTACTCGCCAGTTCATCGGAGAAGCAATCCAACCTAAAAGCCTATCGACAATCTTCTCAATCCATGGCCATAAATCGCACTTCGCGATTTCCTATTTGAATTGGTAGCCCCAGATAGGTGCAGGGAAATTCTTTTGTTGGGCAATGAAGAATATTATCCACCACCGCAAATTAGCTTCCTCACACTGATTGGAACCAAGCGACTTTTCGAAAATTAGTGTGCAGCCCGAAGCTTCTCCAAATTGATCAAGAATACCCTTAGTGATTTGTAGCTCCTCCAAATCTGGCGAATAAATAGTGCCACATCATCAGCATACAAAGAAATACGCTGTCCTGCGGCCCGATTGAACAACGGTACATGAATAGCCCCTCCTCCTCGGCTTTAACAAACGGACTATTCAGCACATCCATAACAAGGATGAATAACATCGGAGACAACGGGTCCCCTTGCCGAAGACCACGATGATGACTTATGAACTTTCCTGGCTCCCCATTAAGCAATACTTGAGAAGAGGACGAGATCAACAAGTTAGAAACAAGGTTCCACCATAAACGACCAAAGCCCAAATGATCCAAGACCTCTAAAAGGAAGGACCATGAGACTGAATCAAAAGCTTTAGAAATGTCTAATTTCAAGAAAAGGCTTGATATCTTTCTCTTATGCAGCAGCTTAATTGTTTGTTGGACCAGCATATAGTTATCATGGATGCATCTTCCTCTAATAAAAGCATTCTGACTAGATGACACTAGCAGGCTCAAGTGAGGAGCTAGTCGATTAGCCAATAACTTGGTCACAAGTTTTGCAAAACTATGAACTAGACTTATGGGCCTGAAATCCCCAGCATTGATAGCATCTACCTTTTTTTTGGAATTAAGGTTAAAAAGGCTAAGTTGAGGAGCCAAAGTTTTTGGGGGCCACCTTGCTGCAGGGTCATGATTGCTGCCATGAAATCCAACTTTATCACATTCCAACACGACTTGTAAAATCTCCCAGAAAAACCATCTGGACCCGGGGTTCGATATGATGGTAAACTTGCTATTGTAGACCAAACTTCCTCCTCAGAGAAAGGTGCATCCAAAAAAGAGAGGTCAAATCCTTCTCGATGGAAATACTGTAAGTTCAAAGAAGTAGTCCGAGGCAGAGCAGTTCCAAGGAGGCCTTCATAGAAGTCAAGCATAACTTGATGTTTCTGCTCTTGAGAAGTAACCACCTGATCACCATTCATCAATTTAGGGATAAAATTCTTACGTTTCCTGTGACTTGCTTGGAGATGAAAAAAGGATGTGTTGACATCTCCATCTTTTAGATATCTAACCCTGGAACATAGGCGTGCTATTGTCCTCTCAAGAGAAGCAAGAGCCAGACAGTGTCTCTTTAATTGTTTTCTCAGCCAATCTTCCTCACAGGACATAATTCGATGATCTTGTGCAATTTCGAGCCTGTGCAAAACTTCTCTTGCGATGGCCAATTGAGTCTTAACATTTCCCACCTGTTTTTGACTCCAGGACTGCAAGGCACGCTTGACGTTTGAGTTTATGAGATTCTTTCCAGAGGACACAAAGCTGGAACCGCAAGTTCCAAGATTCTGTGATCTCCAAAAACACAGTAATTTTGTCCAAAACTTTGAAATGAAATCTCTTTTTCCCCTCACTCCATCTTTGAGGCCAAGAACTTATGGGCAATGGTCGAAATCTCGTAGCTTGACTTTGGAGAATGCAATCTGAATAAAGAGCTTCCCAATCGAAGTGCAAAGCACACGGTCAAGCAACGAGTTGGAGCTTCCTCTCATTCGACCAAGTGTATCTCCCGCCAAGAAGAGGAACTTCCTTGAGCTCAGTTTCATTGATAAATCGCCTAAACCGCCCATCATTTCTCTATTCACATTGTCATTACTTTTATCTTCTGACCGATAAATCATATTGAAATCCCCTGCAGCTAACCATGGTCCTGTACAAATGTTTCTGACCTCTCTTAGTTCTTCTAAAAATTCGATTTTCTGATTATCTTGATGAGGGCCATATACCCCTGTGAACCACCAAGATGTATCATGGATGTCATGGAATTTGACCGACACGGAATGTCGATGTATCTGATGATGTTCATAAGTGAGCATATCGTTGCGCCATGCTACCAATATGTCGCCTCTTGTTTCTTGGGCAGGGAGGAACACAAACGACCCATATCCTCTTCCCAGAAAAGACAATATTTCACGCTCTGAAATATAATTCAGCTTAGTCTCCTGGAAACACACAATTGCAGGTTGACATACATCGACCACCTTGCGAACGACATCACATCTGGCCCTATCGTTCAGGCCATGCACATTCCAAATTAAGACATTAGAATTAGTCATCCGGGCACTTAGAAAAAATAATCGACTAGGACGAACTGGGTCAGAGCAAACTGAAAGAATCCACCGCCCGAACTTGATGTTCGGGAGGTACATCCCACCCAAACAGAGCCGCAAGAGCAATGACGTGCTCTTGGCAAAGAGCCTTATCAAACACTCTTGCATATCTATCTAGCGATTCTTGATGATCCTTTCTTGTCCATTTGTGAATCGGTTGGTGACAAATCGAGGACGCGGCTGTCCAAAGAGATCCGTGGGAGCTTAGCCACCCGTCTACTCCGTCATGGAACAAAACTTGAAGGCGAGTCTTCTTTCTTCTTTTCGGATGGTCGGCAAAGCGGGATCTTTGCTGCGAGCTTGGAGATTTTATGCGAAAGTCTTGTCTGATGTAAAAGATGGCATTCTTTGGGTAAGATTGAGCATCTACCTGCTCAATCCTAGGAGAGCTGGCAACATGATTAGCAGAATGATCATCCGGCTGCTGCAATGACAATCTTTTACTAAAACGTCGCCGAACGAAAACACAGGAAGGGTTCTCCATTCTAGGAACAGGCCTAGAAGGAAGGGAAGGAGCAGAATCTGAATTGTGCAGCTGCAAAGTTCCCACCACCATGCCATCATTTGATACCAAATCTTCAGAAGCGATATGCAAGACACCAATATCTCCATTGTTTTCGGGATCCAGATGCTGCTGCTCTTGAGAATACTCCAAAGGCCCAAAAACACGTGCATGGTCAGCCGGCCCATCAACCAGGGGAACCCCCAACTGGGGCTCAACCACCGGAAGCTGGATGCCCATCCCAAAACCAGGCTCGCAAGACACCAGGGCGGTTGCAAAATCCTGACCCCCTGCAGCTAACTCACCAACGGTGGGGCATAGGGTTGCAATTTCCTCAGCCGTCCTCATCAAATCTTCTGCAGCGATATTAAGGGAATCTTTATCATCAAGTGTGCAGCCGGATTTTTGTTCCATGGCAAGGGGGGCAGCGAACTCCTGGGGAGCTGAGCTACAAGCCTGGCTCACGCCTGGATTGGCGGACACATCAGGCGCCTGGGATAAGGAATCGGCCGTCTTGACATCAATGCTCTCCACGCGACCCAAGCGGATACATGCCGCGACGACGCTGGGAGGCGAGCTGGACCAGGTGCACCTCACCGGGCCAGCGAGGCTACCACGTGGCAAGCTTCGGAAGAACGAGGTCCCAGCCGAGAGTGCACCGGAAGCCGAGGACCGGCGCCATGCGACGACGGATAGCCACCCGGCGACCCCGACGGAGGGCCAACCGAGGGATCACGCCGGCGGCGATTACCTCTGCTGCTACTGTCATTCACATCCGGAGGAGGAGCTGGAGGGGGCTCCTCGGACGACGAAGGTGGAAGCGTAGACGTCTTGATTCTAATTGGGTAGGACAGCGTGCGCTTCCCCAGCTGCCCCGCTTCACCAGCAAGCGGCGGCTCTTCAATGAGGAGATCCATGGTGGCAGGGATGAGCTCCGGCCGAGAACACCAAGCCGTCAAACGAAAAACATCCCGGCGAACACACGTATCCGGATGTAGATCCCGGATTAAGCAGAACTCATTGAGCAATTGTTCAGCCGTCTCCACCTCCCAAGCGTGCGCCGGTATGCCACTTAGCTCAACATCGACGGCGCAGGGCAGAGCCGCGCCGGTGGAGCCTATGAACCGGGACCACCGCCTGAAGTGTAGCCTGAGGGAGGGGGTAATGAAAGGTTGTCCCCCGTTGTATATGCGTGCTGCAGTTTCTTCATCTGGTAGATATAGGAGATAACTCGCTGGCGAGGAATGATAAAACACCAGCAAATCTTCATTAAGGCTGAACCTTCGAGAGATCTGTACTGAGAGCTGATCCACAGCGACAGCAGAGCAGTCCCCCACAACAATGACGACGAGCACAGATCATCCTCCCTGCCCTCAAGTCTTGTTGAACGAACGATGACCCGTTAGGGTTTATGTCCAGGGGCATCAGCAGCAATCGGGGCCTCATCATCGCCGGAGGTCGGCAATGGTGGAGCCTCGGACCTAGTGTCACCACCATCAGAACGCGACGCGGAGGGAGGGTGACCACCACTACCAGCAGAACGTCGACGACGAGCTCGGCGCCGCGTTCTCTTGCGGCGACCCCTCGAAGAACCTTCCTGAGCGCCCGAAGTCATCACTACCGTACCAGCAGCCGCTGGCACAACCGAAACAGCCGATGAAGAATCCAGACAACCCGGCAGTTCCGGGGAGGGCTCGGGGTCGACTTGACGCCACACCAACTTCAAACGAGGCTGACGAGGCCGAGGAGGAGTAGGTCGATGCGCAGCAGCCGCGCGACGCGGGCACATAGCAGAGTGGTGCCCAGGCCCCAAGCAACGGAAGCAACGCGTATACGATGCCGACAAACCACGGCATGATGGGATGTAGAGAGACAATTGAAACACTTTCCCACCAGGTCTTCAGGAACCGGACGGCGAGTACGACGTGGAGGACGTAGCCGTCTCCGACGGGCCTGCCGGCTCTCGTACACCTGCCACCCGTCGGCAATAGGGTTGACCTGGCGCATGCAACGAGGCTCAGGCCGCACCATCGTTCGTCGGGAGGTGCACGCCACGATGAGAAGGTTTAGTCGAAGCGGTCGTTTCGGATAGCAGCCCATCACGGGACGACGCCGGGAAGGAAGCGCCGAGGCCTGCGCCGCCGGAGGAGGAAACCGGGCGCTGCTCCTTGGACGGGCTGGAGTCATTCCAACGCTGCACCTTGGAACGTCCCGGCTGAGCAAGGGGAGAAGGAGGAGAGCCCGGCGCCTGGGAAGGTGGGGTGGCCGCTGGAGGAAGACACGGCCGTGACGGTGGCCGCCAGACCCGGAGCAGGTTCCAGCGGGGGGTTCTGGATGGTGGCGCCGGGAGGTGGAGATGTGGGGGTGGGAGCCGAGGAGGCCATCTTGCCCTAACTCTTACTCTTCGTCCAATTGTTCCTGAATACTTCAAATGCTCCTGCTCCCTACAAAGGTGATTTGATAAACACCAAACAGCAGAAAATCAATAGAATACCCATTTTTGCATTATGAAAACAGTTTACCCAGAAGAGATATTGATCGACAATAACTGCATACAGATTTGTAATTGTAAATCTGAAGATTGAATAGGTGCTTACTGCTTGGATGTGATATTCTGATTATTATCCTTGATCCATATGCCAATGTTGAATGTTCTTTTCTGTTGAATGGAGAGACCAAATGGAAGTGAAGTTATATGGCACTGCACTGTACTTAAATCCAAATAAGTTCTATGCATTCAAAGAGAAACAAAGTGCACGTGCTCGAAAGGTAAGAGACAATTTTAATGATGTTCTTTCTAAGATGGTTGGTCAAGAAGACGAATCACTTGCCACAAAGATAGCTAACTAAGCTAATCATTATGAGAAAAAGTGAGCTTGCTTTGGGAAGGCACTTGCGATATCAAGTCAAGGAAAAATGACACCACGTAAATACTCAATCTCATTTGACATTTCATTGCTTCATGCCTTTCCCTTTGCATATTCAATTTTATTTCATTGAATCATGCCTTTTGCATTGTACTAATTGATTGGTGGGATTCATTTGGTGGTGACGCATCAGAGCTTCAATAATTTGCAAAGCGTCTTCTTGGTCTTTGTACTTCGACCAACAGGTGTGAAGGCAATTGGAGCACCTTTGAATTTGTAAGTACTAAATTACTAACTAGTACGTAGTAAACTACTAAGTAATGGTTTTGTACGTACTACTACTTACATTCTACAAATATTTTCTTGAATGACTTGGTAGATGAATACAAAGAAAAGGAATCGGTTGGAGCACCAGAGGTTGAATGATTTGGTTTATGTGAAATATAACCAAAAGATTGCTGAAAGATTTCAAAAGATGCGTGTGGAGGGAAGCAACTTCACCCCACTAATCTTTGATGAGTACAAGTGGAACACTGGCTAGATTGATGCGGGTGCTGAAGATGTCCATGACATGGAACCAGAAAATCTGGATTAGGCTCTTATTGATGAAATTGTGGGTGCATCAAGTGTGCTCCTTGGTTGGAATTTAACTAGGAAAGCATATGCCTCTGGGAGTGATGTTCTTACTTATCATTAGTGAGGTCATGGTCATGGAGGGGCAAATACAAGCTCATTGCTGCTTGAAGAGGAAGAACGGAGTGGTGACGACCACGATAAAGATGTTGAGACGGATGATGAAGACATCGAAGATGACTACGGCGAAGCTCCTCCTAGTCCTACTCTTAACACTGCTGGACAGAGTGATGTTGTGGGCCACGAGGGAGCAGATTTAGATTATGATTGTTGAATGTTGATGGCCTTCGCCTTGGCAATTTCATGCTTTGGCTTTTTTGCAGCTTTGATAGTTTGCTATAATTATCTTATCTTTCGAGTTTTGATGTTCTCGACCTTTTGGTTGTTTATGTGGCTTGTTGAGTTGTTGACCATTGAATGTTTATGTGGCTAGCACTGGCTGTGTTTTCTCATGTACTCTGCTACTCATTTCTGTTGTCTCATGTAGTTTGCTTCTCCCTCCTTTATTTTCCAAAGTTTGCTGCTCATTTCTGTTGGGAATTTCAGGAAATAAAATTTATAACTTACAAGGTGCAAGTTTTTTCGTGAGTTCTTATTCTTGACAGTTCGCCTTCATTTCTTGGATTAGGAATACGTCGAACTATTGGATGAGTTCAGGGCTAATTAGCTGTCATTAAGCAGAACAGAACTATGCACAGAAGGTTCTTGTCTAGGTATGAAAACAATCAGAAGAATCATTGTTTTGATCTCTAATTGAGTTGTTCCCTTGGCCCCTTGTCCAATATTTGGTCTATTAATTATGCAGTCTTCCTCCTGTGCTTGTTGGTCTTGGTTAAATTAGAGTTGACAACAATTTATTGAGTTGTACAGCAATCAACATGGATACTGGTAAGGTTGTAAACTAGCCAAGCTCGAGTGAGCTTGGCCTTCTAGGCTCGAACTCGGTAGAAGCTCGAGTCGGGCTCGAGTTGGGGTTCGAGTCTAGACCTGGCTTGAGCTTGGCTTGGCCTAAGCTCGAGCTCGGTTCGTTGAATCTCAATAACAATTAAAATAAGTTATTATGCACTAATTTTCAACAATAAGAAAAGTTCGAGTTCGAGCTCGGTTCGAGTAATATCGATAATAGTCAAAATAATTCAAACATATACTATTTTTAACAAAAAGAAAAGCTTGAGCTCGAGTTTGGCTTGGATAAAGTTGATAAGAGTTAATATATATCACTATTTAAGCTCGAATCGAGGCTTATGAATTATTCGAGCTCGGCTCGGTGAATCTCGTGAGCTCGAGATCAAGCTCGAGTTCGGCTCGTTTAAGACTCGAGCTGAGCTCAAATCAAGCCTAGAACGAGTCAAGTTCGAGTAGCTCACGAGCCTCAACCTTTTTTATAGTCTTATATACTGGCTGTTTGTCATCTATGAACATTACTAGAGCTAACCAAGCAAGATCTTTTGTGGGACAACTAACTACATAGATGTGCTTCACAAGCAGTAGTATCCAAGCACTAAAAAGTAGTAACCGTACAAGTTTGGCTTGGAATCTCTTGTCTTAAGGAATAAAAGAAAACAATTACACCATGGACTTGGTGCTCTTCAGGTTTAGCTTTTTTTCTCTCTGTTTTTATCTTTCCACAGCATTTCTTGTGAAATAATTAATTACATAATTGACATAATTACATATTATGCAATTAGCTTGACAATTGACATAATTACATATTACAAACTAGTGGAATTTCAGTATTTCACAATGCTCTTTGATATCTGTAAGACTACAAGTCTACAACAAACATTGTTACATATTACATATACAGAACAACATATTGCCATCTTGCTATTGTTCTATCAAGGGATGTGTAAGTGATGGACGCAATCAGGAGTTCTGTAGGACTGCAACTCTGCAAGGTATGCAGTAGCCTTCCCCTAATACTGTTATAGTTCTACTGTGCTGCCTGCGTCTGCTCTCTGCTGGGCTGCTGGTTTTACTGCTCACCGTAGCATACCTGGCCGACACCTAGGTGCCCGCCTAGACGCCTAGGCTTCCTGGCGCCTAGCAGTCGCCAAGGTGGTTGAGTCCGCCGTGACAACCATGAATATACATTGATCGTCACAAGGACACTGTTCCAGGTCTTGCAGATGCTTATGCCACAGCTTGTGCTGGGGACATGCCTGCCAAAGTCTCTCTTTGAACGGAGATTTGGAAGGTTCGTCCTATCTCTCAGGCTTGTAGCCAGCACTGCACCAGTGCACCTTATGTTATGATACTCATTAGTAAATGTTCATTCATGGTTAGTTCTTTTGAAAATCTTGTTTTCAGCTGTAGAACTACAGGTGATCTGCTTGCTCGGGACGTGATCCATGTTTCAATTGTGGATATCCGTAAAGCAGCTGGTTTGTCTTAATTTTGTGCCCTACAACTCATGTCTCATCGATTCTAGTACTTGAGCAAACAGGGTTTTGACAGTATTAGCTACGTCTTCTCTCCTTTGTGCTTCCTAAGTATGTGTTCATTTTCAAATTTGAACTGATCTTTGCCTTGCGTACTAGGAGTATTTACATTGTTTTGGCTTGGCCATTTCATTTTCATCTCAGTAGAATGCGACTTCCATTTCAACAGCTGTTTACGTTGCTCATTAGTTACTTTATTCAGACTTAAATTTTGTAATGGCCAAAGCTACCACAGGAATAGAGCTTTCCATCAAACCATCCAAACTGTCGTGTATAGCTAATGATTAAACACCAACTAAAATTTCATGCTTGTTACACAAACAGTGTAATACCTGGGCCGTATGAGCTCAGCCCGGCCTAGCCCGGCCCACCCCACAAATATCTATATGAGAGAGAGACAGAGGGAGAAGCAAAACCGATTTTGCTCTCTCCCCCGAACTCACCTGTGCTGCTGCTGCTCCCCATCGCGCCGCGCCGCCCGGCGCCATCGCGCCACGCACGCGCGCGCGCTGCGTCCCTGCCCGCTCGTGCGCGTCGTCGCGCCTCGCGATCGCCGCCGTCCGTTCGCCTAGTGCGCGTCGCCGCCCTCGCTGCTGCGCGCCATCGCCCCTTGCGCTGCTGCGCAGCTCGTCATCGTCCCTTAGCCTGCCGGCCTCGCACCGCCGCCGCTCCGCCCATGTGAGCGCCGGTGCGTTGCTTCCACCGCGCGTCGCCGCCCTCTGGCCGCCGCCGTCGCCGCTCCCCAGCTTTGCTCGTTGTGCGCTGCGCAAGGAAGCGAGGGGGAGGGCCGGACTCCGGTCGGAAGGAGAGAGGGAGGGGGCACGGCTGGGTGAGGGAGTGAGGAAGGAGGCGCGGGAGAGTGAGGGAGAGGAGAAGCCGCCGGTGGAGTGAAGAAGAGAGGAGGAAAGGAGCCGCCGGCGTGAAAAGCAAAGGAAGAGGGGAGCGGTCGGCCGGGTGGAAGAAAAAAAAGGGAGAGAGAAAAGGAAGAGAGGAAAAGAATGAAAGAAAAGAAGAAAAGAAGAAAGAGAAAGAGAAGGGAAAAAAAGGGAAAGTTGACCCGCCGCCAGATCTGCCCAATCCGATTGAGTCAAAGGAAGGTTGTCCCGATCCGATCGCTCGGGGCCAGGGTAACGCCTCGAAAACCGTTCTCCCTTGTTTATTTTACCGAGTCGGGCATAAATAGTATACTAATAATTAGAGTCGATGCATGTGACTATTTAATTATCGTTATTAATATAAATGCCGTGGGTACAATCAATCTCGCCATCGTTAATCGATCGATCCGTGGCGGAGGAGGAGGAGAGAATAAATTGAGATTAGACAGTGTAACTAATTAAAGTGAGATTAAGCGTGTAGAATTTAATCGATGAGTATAAATAATTTGATCGCTCAATTTATAGATCGTTAAGCATCGTGTCAATGAGAGGTTGCCCGTGAGGCAGAGTGGGTTATGTCGATTGGACGTTTGAGCGATGTTATTTACTCGTAATTGAATGTATTGCATGAGTGATAAATTGAAATAATTAATGCTTGTTCAGGTGGCGGTTCGAGTTTGGTGCCGTCCACGCCCCGTCTGCCAGGTTAACAGGCAAGTGCATGGCAGAACAGTAAATTGTGGTGAATATTTGATATTCGTGTTCCCGTGCCATGATTCACAGTATTTATGAGATGATGCATGTGATTATGTGCTAATCATACCTTGATGAGTAATGTTTATGATTAGACATTCACATTTGAGGCATATTGCATCATGCAAAATGCATAAGAGTTAGGTCGGTGAGAAAGTCATGACTAGTCCGGAGTGCTCTTGAATAAGAGCCAGGTCGGTGAGAAAGTCATATGACTAGTTCGGAGTGCTCTGGAATAAGACCTACAGAGGTAGGCAAATGAGTGGTCCATCGACGGGTGGACGCTCCGCTATACCGGTATATGCTACAGTTACAGTGCATACAGATGCATTGCATGATATTGCATTGCATTACAATGACGTAAAGTGATCTGATTCTGAATAGTTGTGATTTACTGATTTACGATTCTGATTGTGATTCTGATTCTGATTCTGATCGTGATTTACATTCTGATTCTGATTGTGATTCTGATTTACTGATTCTGATGCGTGATTTACTGATTTCTGATTCTGATCGTGATTTACTGATTTACTGATTCTGATTGTGCTTTACAGCTTCTGAGACATATAGTTGAATTACGATTCTGAGACATAGAATTGATTTACAGATATCTGATTCTGATTTAGCTTACGATTTACTGATCATAGAGCGGGATTACACTTACGATTTATGAAGTTGATTGAATTTGCTAAAGTGATGTTACTGTTTTATCTTGTGCTTGTTGAGTCTTCAGACTCACCCTTGCTTTGTCGTTGTTTTTAGGTGAAGGACGACGACATGCATGGAATGGGGATAGTCCTTTTGGCACTGCACTTGTAAAATAACAGTTTAGCGGTATACAGAGCTTTTATGTTGAATCTAGGGTTTAGCTTGCTAGCAGTGAAACCCTAAGCTTGTTTATGTTTTGGTTTGTGAAATATGAAGTTAGTTGCTTTTGCAATTATATTACAGTTATTTGTAGTTTGATCCCTGTGGGTAATGCTATAAAAGATCGGGAATGTCTTTGCTAAAAGTTGAATTAGCAACACTTTTGAATTGGTAAGGGTGTGTGGTAGCATCTTGGACCCTGTGGAGGGTCGGGGTGTTACAAACAGAGTTCGTGATACTAGAGATTTTCAGAAATTAGGAGCTCACAATGACAAATGTTCCCATCGACAACGACCTGGGACCCATAGTGATTCCCTGTTTTACATAATAAAATGAGACATGTAACACTAAAGTAGATAGCCTAGACATACCCCTCCTGAGTCCTGTAATGTCGCCCTTAGGAATTGTTTCTTGTAGTAAAAATTGTTTGCTAAATGCAATCATAAAATTGATACCAGGGAATTGTTATATTTATTTGCTTCAAAATCCAATAATAGAGCTTGCTTTATAAAAATTTTAAAGTAATTCCATAGGTCCAAATCATCAGAATCCAGCTGTTCAACCAAGCCTTTAATTAATGAGATACATTACCCCCTTTTCAAATTTTGCGAAAGAAGGGAGAAAAAAAGATATATGTGTGCAAATTCTATTTCGGCCATTATTTATTTTTGGCCCTTTGAAATAAGTGAAACTAAGTATACCATGAAGTGTTTGACCAAGGCGCACTCGTGTGTATGTGCATGTGGTATGCATGCATGTGCGCCTTGCTTGTAATTAAAAAAAGAGCTGTTTGATCAATCGTAAAAGAGAGCATCCATCCATCCGGCCAAGAGGCAGCACACAGAAACTATGGGAGATGATTCATGCTTGTGGTTGTGCGACTTTTTATTTTTATTTTTCTTGTTTGCTCAAAGAGCATTACATCGAAGCAACATCCCAGAGATTGCTCTGGCAGAGCTCTAGCTCTAGGAAATCTATAGATTTACTAGAGCTCTAGCTCTAGGAAATCTATAGATTTACTAGAGCTGGTCATCTGTAGCTCTAGGAAATCCTAGATCTAGAGTTGCAGGCATGTTAAGTGTATTTACATGACTCATTTTATTTATATTATATATTAAATAAAAATATTTAAATCACTTTAATTTAGTCAACAAACTACAGATCCAGCATAGATCTCGGAGCTAGAGCTGTGCCAAACGGGGCCTTACATCCTGGATTCACCTCTGCAACAGATTTGATTTTGGCCATGTGATTCACTTGTTAGCTCTTTTGACAGTTTCTTCTCCTCGTTGTTGTTCTTGCTCCATGTGATTCACTTCTCATGTTCGCTCTTTCGACGGTTTATTCTCCTTGTTGCTCGTTCTTGCTGCTCCTGTGAGGCATTTATATTCCGTCAAATAGGCAGCAGGAGTTGCCGGCCTCCTCGTCTGTCAGGGGCGGACCCTCGATAGTGCATGTGCATGGGTGTTCACTTCAACACCTAAATTATTTTGTGAAATGCCTATTATTTAGTAGGTATATTACACATATATATTAATAATTATACCAAATCCTTTGTATTTGTACCCAACACAATTTAGCCCACTTTTACACCTTCGCCTCTCAAATTTCAATACATTTTAGCCCATCTAAATTCTCTCTCACTGACTCTCTCAAGCGGCGTGACCTATGGTAGTCGGTGAGGAAGGAGCACGGCAACGCGCGAGCGAGCATCGGAAAAACAGTGTGCAATGGTCGAGGGGAACACAGCAGGCCAGTAGTGCACAGTGGTCAGGGTGGCTAGGTCAGTGGGAGGGTGAGCTCTGCACTTGGCAGCAGCCAGGTCGCTGGGCCAGTGGGGTTGGCGAGGTGGAGAAGCAAACTCAGGCCACACATGATGAATGACATAACACAGGTGTAACTTTAATTCCAAAGTCTCAAATCCCAAATTCCACTTAACAATATTTTATCAATTTCGAACACTCGTCCCTGAAAATTTTGGATCCACCACTGTCTTCGGTGATGGCTGGCATCGATAGCATGGGATGGAGCTTGCTCGCCAACAGCTCAGAGCAAAAGGGGCGTAGAGGCTAGGGGTGCAAACGGGTCGGATTCGGACGGATATTGTTGTTACCATATCCTAACCCATATTTTTTTTCTCCGGATTCGGTACCAATCGGATTCGGTGCCGGATCGGTCGGGATTAACCCGTTTGCACCCCTACTTGTTTGTAATGAATGCATGCAGTACAACAAATGGAGTAGGAGGACGTACTGTCAAGAACTTGATGTTACTACTTAATAGCTGATGTGGAAGGTTTTATTTTACTATTGCAAAAGAAAATGAAACGTCAAATAGTAGCACTAACCTGAAATCAAACTTGAAGATGTATCGGATTCGGACGGATATTGTTGTTACCATATCCTAATCCATATTTTTTTCTCCGGATTCGGTACCAATCGGATTCGGTGCCGGATCGGTCGGGATTAACCCGACCCATTTGCACCCTTAGTAGAGGCAGAGTCACAGAGGACCAGATTGGGGATGGCATGCGGGAAAAAAGAAGGACAAGGGGGCAAAACTTGTTGTTGCTTACATGTGGACCCTATTTATACATCAATTTGACCATTATGCTAATTGTTTATACCCTCTGTTATATTATGTACAGTATGATTTCTTGTTTAAATGACTTGAGAATAGTTTGTGTTCTTGTAGACATTTTATTAATGCTCCTGTCATTTATTTGTTGCTAGAATTATATTTTTTATGTTCATAATTAAATATGCAATTATTCTGCTAAAATCGCATAACCTTCAACACTCTAGAAACCTAATCTTTGAAGAAATGGCTTCATCTTTGGACATTGTTAAGCCAAAGGTTTTTGATGATGTCAACTTTAAGCGTTGGCAAGTGAAGACTAAGCCATGCTGACTAGCCACAAAGTGTTTTGGGTCATTTCAGATCATCCAACGTTTCCTTTGGAAAGCACGTCTGTGCCACGGTGGGAAAATACGAAAAATTCAGCTTTAGCTGGCTTGTTGACCATCTTGTTTAACCGGTTGTCCAATGTCTTTATGAAATTTAAAAGGCCAAGAAACTTCGGATAAATTTGATGAGAAGTACTCCGAATGGACAACGGTAACAAATCTTTCGTCGCTTCCAATTAATTGAACTTTAAGATGGTTGAGTTGTGGTCTGTGGCGGAGCAGTTCCAAGCAACCAAATAGACGAGGCCCTCTGCTAACCTTGTACACAGTCCTGGGGCTGTCTGAAAAAAGAAAAAAGATACAATTTGAGTGACGGCCGAGGGGATTTTTGTAATCTCCGAAACACGAATCGAACGCTGCTTCAATCACTAATGCTATTGTGCCCCTAAAACGCGCCGCCGACTCCGCTAACCGACGGCGGCCTTACGCCGCCGCCATGCTCCACCTCCGAAAGCACCTTCTCCGGCTGCTCCGCGCCGCCACCCATCCCACCACCGCCGCAGTCTCCTCCTCTCCTCACCGCCGCCTGCTCCTCCTCTCCACCTCCGCGTCCCCCACCCCATTCTCCATCCAGGACTATCTCGTCGCCACCTGCGGCCTCACCGGCGCCCAAGCGTTCAAAGCGTCCAAGAAGCTCTCCCACCTCAATTCCGCCTCCAAGCCCGATGCCGTGCTTGCCCTCCTCTCCGGCGTCGGCCTCTCCCGCCCCGACATCGCCGCCATCGTCGCCACCGACCCGCTGCTCCTCCGTTCCAGGGTGGATAACGTCGCCCGCCGCCTCGCCGCCCTCCGCGACCGCGTCGCACTTTCCGATCCCCAGATCGCCCGTTTCCTCCTGGCTGGCGGCACCGTGGCCCTCCGCTCCTGCGACGTCGTCCCGAGGCTCGAGTTCTGGATCCCCTTCTTCGGCTCCTTCGACAAGCTCCTCCAGACCGTGAGGAGGAACAGGTGCATCCTGACCGCCGACCTCGAGAAGGTCGCCAAGCCGAACATCGCGCTGCTTGGACAGTGCGGGCTAAGTGTTTGCGATATGGTCAAGCTGTCGTCGCCCTCCTCAAGGCTGCTCGTGTTCAACCCAGAGCGGGTGAAGGCGTTCGTGCTACGCGCCGAGAAGCTCGGTGTGCCCCGCACCTCATCTGCATTCAAGTACGCGGTAGGTGTCGCTTGTTGTCTCAACGAAGATAAGGCCGCGGCTAGGATGGAGTTCTTGAGGAGCACTCTTGGTTCCTCCATGGAGAAGCTCCGTGTTGCAGTTTGCAAGAGGCCAGCTATTCTAGGATTATCTGAGGAGACACTTCGCCGCAAGATAGAGTTCATGGTCACTGAGGTTGGCTTGGAGCCAGAGTACACTGTGGAGAGGCCTATTTTGTTTACTTACAGCCTGGAGAAACGGATGGTGCCGCGGCATTATGTCGTAAAGATCCTGCAGGAGAAGGGATTGATGAAGGAAGGCGTTGGCTTCTGCCGATTAGTTAGTTATGGTGAGGATGATTTCATTGCAATATACATTGACCGTCATAAGGACACTGTTCTAGGTCTTGCAGATGCTTACGCCGCAGCTCGTGGTGGGGACATGCCTGCCAAAGTCTCTTTGAATGGAGATTTGGAAGGTTCATCCGATTCCTATCTCTCAGGCTTGTAGCCAGCACTACACCAGTGCACCTTATGATACTGATTAGTAAATGTTCATTCATGGTAAGTTCTTTTTAAAATCTTTATTTCAGTGATGGAACTACAGGTGATCTGCTTGCTCATGATGTGATCCATGTTTCAATTGTGGATATCCGTGAAGCAGTTGGATTGTCTTAATTTTGTGCCCTACAACTCATGTCTCGTTGATTCTAGTACTTGAGTAAACAGGGTTTTGACAGTATTAGCTATCTCTTTTCTCTCCTTTGTGTTTCCAAAGTATGTGTTCATTTTCAACTTTCAACTGATCTTTGCCTTGCGTACTAGGAGTATTTACATTGTTTTGGCTTGGCCATTTCATTTTCATCTCAGTAGAATGCAACTTCCATTTCAACAGCTGTTTACGTTGCTCATTAGTTACTTTATTAAGACTTCAATTTTGTAATGGCCAAAACTACCACAGGAATGGAGCTTTCCATCAAACTCATTGTAATGTTTTTTGTTAACCATACCGTCGTGTATAGCTAATGATTATACACCAACTAAAATTTCATGCTTGTTAACAAACTGAGTTCATGATACTAGAGATTTTCAGAAATTAGGAGCTCACAATGACAATGTTCCCGTCGACAACGACCTGTTTTTCGTGAATAAAATGAGACGTGTTATAACACTACAAGTAGATAGCCTAGACATACCCCTCCTGAGTCCTGTATCAGGAATTGTTTCTTGTAGTGACAGTTGTTTGCTAAATGCAATCATACAATTGGTACCAGGGTATTGTTATATTTATTCGCTCCAAAATCCAATAAAAGTGCTCGTTCTATAAAAATTTTAAAGTAATTCCACAGGTCCAAATCATCAGAATCCAGCCTTCTACCAAGCCTTTAATTAGTGAGATGCATTACCCGCTTTGCAAAATTTGCGAAAGAAGGGAGAAATTTGCAAATTCCTTTCTTCTTTTTAACACTTTTCGGGGAATCGCATTCTTTTGCAAAGGGGAAAAAACTCTGCAAATTCTAATTGTGCCATTAATTATTTTTGTTCTGTTGAAGTAGAGTGGTCTCATCATTTTCTTTCTTCATTTCTACTCTCTGGAAACGTGAAAGCAATCAAACACAACAGGAAAAAAAATATAGCAACGCATTGTGGTAGTAACGACTAACCAGCAAGGGAAACTGAGTGTATCATGAACTGTTTGATAGGGCGCACTCATGCGTATGTGCATATGGTGTGTGTTTTCCTTATAATCGGAAAAAAGAACTGTTTTGATCAATCGTAATAGAGAGCATCCATCCAAGAGGCAGCAAACAGAAACTATGGGAGATGCTTGCGGTTGTGCGACCTTTTTTCTTTCTTTTTCTTGTTTGCCCAAAGAGCATTATATCGAAGCAACATCCCAGAGATTGCTCTGCCCTAGGCTCAGTTATATCCTGGATTCACCTCTGCAACAGATTTTGGCCATGTGATTCACTTCTCATGTTCGCTCTTTCGACGGTTTCATCTCCTTGTTGCTCGTTATTGCTGCTCCTGTGAGGCATTTATATTCCGTCAAATTGGTAGCTGGGTAGCCGGCCTCCTCGTCGGCGATTTTCTTATGAATAGTAATAGTTTATAGAGAAGTTTATAAAGAGATTTAAGTGCGATTTTGCCTAATATAAATGAAATCGCTACAGTGTGTACTATAATCGATTAGCAGAACGCGTTATGAAAAAACACTCTGTTTGAAAACTAGGTACTATAGAAAAATTATTTACTGTAAAAAGTAGCTTTTAAAAATCAATACAAACAAAGCCTATTGCTAGCCACGAGCGGTGAGACGAAGGATTGATCCAGCCACAACAAAATCCTAAAATTATTCAGAGCTTTGCCGCGAGTCAGGTCCGAACTCAGAACTAACAACCTGGCAAGTAGTACTAGTAAAACATAATTCTCTAGCATGGTCAAACAGTGCAAACGGATGGATATCGCTCATCTGTAAATTTTAGGACAAATCAAACCTTAATTCTTGAAGTTCTGGTTCAGTTCATGTAGAGGCGTTGGAGCCGGTGTTAGCACCACCACAACATCAAACCGTTGATTAAACAGGGGGTGGTCAAACTCTTGTACAATCGCTTCGAGATTGTCACCTTTGTTAGACGAGTACGACGGCCAGTAAAAACTAACAGATAACATCACAAGCAATGCCAGCCGATCAATGTTGAACGCCATCACCATCGAGCGGCCAAGGGGAGAAATAAATTGTCCAGCAGCTGCAGCGAGCATGATCGGTTCGCGGCTACTACTTGCTATAGGAACAAAACTAGACTGTCCAATTCGCCAAATACAACAGTTACGGATATAGTCCCACGCTGTAGCACCGGTCATGGTAATTTGGCACGGGAGGGAGAGGTGCTTACAGGTATGACTCAAACTTCACTTGTTGAATCTCCCATTCTAAACGGTTCATAAAGTTTGGATGGACCGAGCAATCTCCCTGCAGTTTCTTAATGAAGCGTTCCTGCCTAGTAGCAAGGGGAATTGAGTCATCTACACTCACGTTCAAATGGCGTCAGCTCTGTTAGCGCGATCTAGACCTTTCCTTTGACATGGATGGCCTAGATCTTTCCTACTCTGGAAGGACAACTCTTTCGTAGTTACTCTTGTGGTGATCCAATGGGACGGCGCTAATTAAGCTCCTGTCCTGGCCATTTCTGCTGTTGCCACCAAGCATCATGCAGGTTGTCAACTCAGCTGAACATGCAACCATCAGGGCAGCCCTCGGGTGCCCCCTGCACTACCTCCGCAGCGGGAGGGATTCTGGCGCATGGATAGCCACGCGAAGCCGGTGAAAGGCAGCGCCGTCGGGTACCCCCAGCACTTCCGCTACGTGGGGAAGGCGTCGGTAAATGTCCCGAGGTGGAAGCCGGAATGGCTGATGGTTGAGTACGGCATCTCCCAAGAACACGGCGGCCGCCAACATGTGGTGCTCTGCATGGTGTACAGATCACCAAGAGCGCCTCACTAGGTCCACAGGCATCATCGTCCACCCTGTCCGGCTCCGGCTGCGTGAGGGTCTAGATTTTAGGGTTTAAGGTCTAAGACAGTGTAGTAGCAGCAACCATGCATGAGCCATTATATATCGTAGTAAATTTGTTGATGCACTTGGGTTTTGTTAAACGTCATCCGGATATTTTCTTCCTAACTATCATCCAGATATAGGACTATTAGATTAGAGATCCAATGATCATGAATTCTCCCCCCTCCTCTTGAATTTTACCCCTTTCCCCTTGAAAAAAAAATCTCCCCCCTTTAAAAACAAGGGACCTCTTGATCTCTAATCCAAAAGTCACAAATTTGGATGATAATTAGAAAGAAAACATCCGAGTGATGCCTATACACTCCTGATGGACTTTACTTTTTGGGCTATAACTATATCAGTTTTGCTATTACACAGCCGACCAAAATTTTTTTATCTCTCAATCACCTGAAATTGCACTCTTAGTCATCTAAAGTTACAGTGTACTAATTCCTCCCCTCCTAAAGTTGCACTCCCAGTCACCTAAAATCACAGTATAAAAAAGTGACTGAAGGCCTCACCTTCGCCACCGCCTCATGGCCGTCGTGCCCGCGCCGCCGCCTCAAGGCTGCAGCGCCCGCGCCCTTAGATCCCTCCTGCCTGGCCTCGTCCCCTTCCTACTCTGGCTTCTCCCTCAGCTCTATCTATCCAAGCCCGCATCACACGTCAAGCCTACTATTTGAGCATCTTTTTATCCTAGCCACTACCGTTCTTCCATTCATATATCTATGGGCAACTCTCACGGACTTCTCGATTCGCACCCCACTAGTGTACTGCGGTGACCTCTACCTATTTCAGTGGCGGGCCATTGCCTCCTTTTTCCTTGCCTCCCCTTGCTCTCTCTCCTCCCCCTTTCTTCTCCACCACCGACGTCGGTGAGCGCCAGGTCAAACTCGACAGCGGCCACCCACCTGCTTCCTTCTTTTCTGCCACTGCCCCTTCCTTCCACTGCTCCTCTGGTCACCACTTCCTCTTGGTCGCTCCCACAACTCCGTTGCCAAAGTCATGCTGGCTCTACTAGTTTCTTTTAGAGTTCCAACGACCCCTTCAGAAGGCCATGGTCATCTTCTGCGACAAATCAATGCATTGTATCTCTCAACTAACCCCATTAACATCAAAGGACGAAACATGTTGAGATAGACCTACACTTTATACGAGAACGCGTCGCTCTTGGTGAAGTCCATGTGCACCACGTTCTTACCAACTCCTAGTATGTCGACATCTTCACCAAAAAGGCTCCCGACGGCGACCTTCAAGAAATTCTACTCCAGTTTGAATATCCGATCAGCTCCCGTTCCAACTGCGGGAGGGTGTTAGCCTACCATCCCCTTTCCACTGTGACTGTTAACCTACCATCATGTTCCCACTGCAACGATTCGGTTCAAGATGACGTATGTATTCACATTAGCGTCATGTATTCACATTAACATTGCTATATATATTCATATTAGCTATATGTATTCACATTAGTATCGCCACTGTATATATCTCTATGTATACCAATAAATCAGTAAAGTGCTATATTTCTATGAGCCTACACGCAGCTGATCTCGGAAAACTTAGCCCAAGCGCAGCATGCAAAGCCAACAGTACTTTGAAACGTCTGAGCCGGATCTTACGGTTCTCTTTGCTGCGTGCCTGTTAACACTGAATTGGGCATTTGTGCTAGATTTGCTTGTAACTTTGAACAGCATGACCGATATATATTATACATGGATATTTCTACATAAATGCAGAGGAACTTAACATATATTACATGTGTTGCATGCATTTTTCTCATTAGTCTCTTGGGCTTGACTTTTAGGTGGCTGTCCAAAGGCTTTTACATGCACTTCAGTGTCATTGCATATGTTTTGTCCTGAAACTAAATCTTGCAATGCTCACTCCTTTGCACTTTGTCCAACTCATTTTCCAAAAGAATTTAGGGTCGCTTTGGAACAAAAGAATTTTAGAGGAAAAAAAGAGAAACTCAATCAATCCAAAGAAAAAATTCCTACGTGGGGTGTTTGATTTGTAAGATTGCTTTAAAGGAATTTCGTAGGATATGAAAATTTCCTACAAAATTTGGAGGCCTCATGTTACCAATTACTTTTGCGTTGTGATGGATCTTCTCTATTCCTCAATCCGCTCTCTCTCTAGTCAATGAACATTTAATCTTAAAATTTCTATATTTTTCGTATGAGACATCATACACATCTTTTTTTTTTTTGATAATTCATGTGATTTTGTTTTCTGCAAGATTCGGGATTCAACGAGTTATGTTTTTCCTATCATATATTTTTATAAAGCCCTACATTTAGCAAGCTAAAGACTTTGTACCTCGATGGCTCATTGGGTGTGGTGGACATGTGGGAGTATCTGCTATTAGATTTATTTTTGTTTTGATTCTCCGCTCTTTTTTTCCTTTTTATAAGCTCATATAGCTTCCGAGTTTCATTTTTTCCCGTGGAATTGGTTATAAAATTTTGGAATAATTAGATCAAGGTGCATCTTGATCAAGTGAACTACTTACGCATAAAGTCTTCTTCCTGTATTTCAGGTTCCCTTTCATCAAGTAACTGGGATTTCCCATTCCTCCAGACAAAGCTCCTCAGAACTATTGCGCCTTGCCATATTTGTGTAGGTTTCGGTTTCGATTATCTCTTGTCTATTGAGAAATGTCAAGCTTAAGTTTGCTGCGATAAGATTGCAGCCTTTGGCTTAGAAGGATATCATGTGGGTTTCGTGTCGTGTTTCCGCACACGTCTATGTCCCTGCTACATAGGCAATGAGGCATCACATGAGCAGTAGGGCAGTGAAATTAAGACAATTCAGTTGCTTCAAAGATATCCACAACTGAAACTTGGATCACATTATGAGCAGTTAGATAGCCGGTAGTTCTACAACTGAAATCAAGATTTGAAGAAAAATATATTAGCATGAGTGGCGTTGCGCTAGCTATAAGCTGGAATGATAGAATGAACCTCCAATATCTCTGTCCGAACTTGTCAAAGTTGCATTTCGGCGGGCACTTTCCCAGCACAAACTGCGGTGTAAGCATCTACGAGCCCAGGAACAGCATCCTTGTGACGGTCAATGTATTTTGCTATGAAATCCTTATCAGCATAACAAAGTATTTTGTAAAGGCCGAACATACCTTTCTTCATCAATCCCTTCGCCTGCAGGATCTTCACAATATAATGCCGCGGCACCAACCGCTTCTCCAGGCTAAGGCCGAGCAGCACGGGCCTCTTCACGATGTACTCAGGCTCCAAGCCAACCTCAGTGACCATGAACTCTATCTTGCGGCGAAGTTTCTCCTCAGATAGTCCTAGAATTTGTGGCTTCTTGCAGACCGCAACGCTGAGCTTGTCCATGGAGCAACCAAGAGTGCTCCGCAAGAACTCCAGCCTCGCGGCGACCTTGTCTTCGGTGATACAACAGGCAATGTCCACCGCGTACTTGAATGCAGATGATGTGCGGGGCACACCGAGCTTGTCGGCGCGCAGCACCAACGCCTTCACCCGTTCTGGATTGCACACGACCAGCCTTGAGCTTGAGCGCGCCGACAGCTTGGCCATATCACAAACACTTAGCCCGCAATCCCCAAGCAGCGTGATGTTCGGCTTGGCGACCTTCTCGAGGTCGGCTTTCAGGATGCGATTGTTCCTCCTCACGGCCTGGAGGAGCTTGTCGAAGGAGCCGAAGAAGGGGATCCAGAACTCCATCCTCGAGGCGACGTCGCAGGAGCGGAGCGGCATGGCGCCGCCGACCAGGAGGAAGCGGGCGATCTGGGGATCGGAGAGACCGACGCGGTCGCGGAGGGAGGCGAGGCGGCGGGCGATGTTGTCTGCCCTGGCGCGAAGGAACAGCGGGTCGGCGGCGACGACGGCGGCGATGTCGGGGCAGGAGAGGCCGACGCCGGAGAGGAGGGCGAGCACGGCGTCGGGGTTGGAGGCGGACTTGAGGTGGAGGAGCTTCTTGGACGCTTTGACCGCTTGGGCGCCGGTGAGGCCGCAGGTGGCGACGAGGTACTCCTCGATGGAGAATGGGGTGGGGGACGCGGAGGCGGAGGCGGAGGTGGAGAGGAGGAGAGAACGAAGGTGGAGAGAGGAGGAGGATGCGGCGGCGGTGGGATGAGTGGCAGCGCGGAGCAGCGGGAGAAGGCGACTCCGGAGGTGGAGCATGGCGGCAGCGGCGGTTAGCGGTGTCGGCGTGTTGAGGAGACCAAGCGGATGGGGATCTGATCTGATGTTTGCTAATCGGCTGATATAGCTTCCCCTGTGGAATTCGTTATAAAATTTTGGGGCATCTTGATCAAGTTCTTCCTGTATTTCAGGTGACCTTTCATCAAGTAACTAGGATTTCCCATTCCTCCATACTCGGGTTCGATTAGGGATGAGATACTGTTGATCTATGTATTCTCTTGTCTATTAAGAAATGTCAAGCTTAAAAGACCACTTAGTTCAGCTAAAATAAACTGATTTATAGCTAAAATTGTACTGTAAGTGGTTAAAATTATACATAGTTGATAGTGACTTATTTGACGTAACTAAATTTTAAAAAATTTAAAAATAAAAAACAAGTTAGCCCATCACGAAAAATGCAAACGAATACAGGAAAAAAGAACCGTAAAAAAAAGCTCAAAAAACCAAAAAGCCGAAAAAGACGAAATTTAAGAATTATGAAAAATAAGCCAAAAGCTAGAAGCTCAAACCGAAATGAGCATGACCTAAGGATGGGTTATTTTGGGCTGTGGATTATGATTTTTGGTTTAAATTTTTGAATCAAAATTATGACTCAAGTTACGATTTGAATCGTTTTTGAGTTCTGGCTTTTGACTTTGGGCTGAAATTTTTGAATCAAAATTATGACTCAAGGTACGATTTGAACCGTGTTGGCTTTGGTGTGATCATACAATTCTATAACTAGGATCATGATTTTAACAACCATATTTGAAATTACTGATTCCACGTATATTTCACTTCAGCGTAGAATTGCAAGATGGCTTCAGTCTCCACTCGGTTGATTTCTTTGCTGAAATCAGTTCTTCCTTCTTTCATCAATGTTTCAGCACGAACCCAACTCGTCTATCTAATGGTGTATGTTTGATGTATTGCTGATCATAGATTTCATACATTCGTCTTGCTTAAGCACACCTTCTTGCACTCAGACATAATAAAACATGCTAAGTGACTTCAAGGTCGCCCGCCAAGAGAGAACATGATAAGATGTGAATTAACGGAGTTCAGCGAAAACAAAGATAAAAAAGGCAAAAAAAAAAAAACCAGCTAATATGTCTAAACTCATCCACAGACAACTGACTAAGGTAAAACCTAGTAACCATCGTCCTCATCGCTAAAACCTCCTGAGTAAAAGCAACCATACGATGGGCCTCATTCCATATCCTCTAAATATGTTCAACAAGCAATCGTGAGTACGAAAATCATACTCCACAAGATTTTATAGCAAAGTTATATCGTATAAAAGGTTGTGTCAAGAAAGTTGGCTATCCTACCAAGTTTTCCACTTTACGTAAAGCAAACTTTCATTTGTTAATAATGATTCATTTGTTAATAATGAGTAATAGACTATAACTAGAATTTGTAAGAGCGTTTGACATTGATAATCAAATAATGGTAAAGCATAAAACAGCGGCAAACCCTTCGCCGACCAAGTTATGTATGGATTCCCCACCCATACTTTCTCGAAGCCATATTACAAAACACAAAGCTACTTATTATGGGATATAACTAAACGATGTTCATAACCGGGGACATAGCTGTTCGAATAGATTTACACTCTATAGACATTGTACACTTTATCCACACGATATGCTATGTTCGAATAGATTTACACTCTATAGACATTGTACACTTTATCCACACGATATAAACATCTCGCCATGTTATACATATCACGCGATACCATTGATACCCGCTTTGAGAGTTCATGACAAAGTTTTTACATTACTAGTCCTAATAACCACTGCGCTATGATACCATCTTAAGATGAGGAGTGCCCTCCATCGTCCCAAGACTCATACGATGTGTTGATAAACCTTACATACCTAGCAAGGTTCCTATGAACATGGATACTCTCTATGCCCGCCCTAGCCTAATTCTACTACAATCTACCACAGGGGGTTGAGTTGCTAGAACGCGGGAACTTATTATGCGAAGGCATTTTCATAAAGGCACATATGGTTGTACAAATGTACTTGAGTCTATGGCATAATAAATCGGTCCTTAATGACCCAGTTAAGACAACCACAAACCAAAAGTCTCGTACTAACCACACTGATCTCTACAACCACTCGTCCAAATCTAAATATGTTTTTCATTTTATTTGCTAACCAAAATAACAAAGTTATCGCCTCTGGACCATTTCTCCAGTGTCTCCCATTTTTTAAACAAGTTGACCAACTTTCAACCTAGCACATCTAGTACCGACATGAGTATGGCTAAGCATCAACTACTTCGATTAATCTACAAGTTCCACATTTTACCGATAATAATGCTAAGGTGACATCAGTAAAAGTATCAACTTATCAAGATGGGATCAATGCAACAATTAGATGTAATTATCAACCTTACTAATATAGCGATTTTTACCAAAATTATGCAAATGCATAACTATTTTGAAACACAATATATAATAGTAAAATATATAATCAACATGGTCAAAAGGGGTGTTTGCCTTGCTTGTTGCACTCTTGTTCTTGCTTTGGTTTGTCGACAAAAATTTTCAAAACATCGATATATAATCGGTAAAAGCCAAGTAACACAAATAAGGGCCAAATAAATTCACGAAGTGAGCAAATCCAAATATTTTTGTAGATTAAAAGCATGATTTTATGAGAATTTAGGAATAAGTTCAACTTAATTTGGAGTTCGGATGCAAAAATTATAAGCATTTGAAGTGGGTTTGGTTTGAAAAATGTTGAAAAAGAAAAGGAAAACATTGGGCTTAACAGGTGACGTCGAAGGCGTATTTCGAAAATGCGCCACTTTATAGAGAAGATGTAGAGTCTTAGAGCATCTCCAAGAGATGGCCAATAAATTCACATCCTAAATCTCTTTTTACAGATCCTAACCACAATATAAGGTTCTAAAATAATCATTCCCTCCAACAGATACCCTAAACCAGAAAAACAGTATTGGGAGCCTAGATCATCCTCTATAAGTAGAGAGCGAGAGCCTATTTTTTGGGTGTGTTCTATTTTTGGGAGTCTATTTGGGAATCTGTTGGAGCTACTTCTTACCCTTTAACTCTAAAATTTAAATATTAAGAGCCATATAGAGTATCTCTTGGAGATGCTCTTAGAACTGAAGGTGTATTTCCTAAATTTTGGATTTTTTAAATGATTTAAAGAACCAGACCCACATGTCAGTGACTTGGTGTGAAGCTTGTCAGGCACCCAGATATTAACATCCGGATTCCTCTGTGATTACTGCACTATTCCCTGGATCAGTAGATAGTGCTCACAGTTACAGTAATGAATATCAAAATACATATCATGCGGAAGCGTAAAACTTAATAGTAGACTTACTCATGGGCCGATTAGGCCGAAATCATTAAATTGCAGCAGCGGAAGAACGAAGCACACAGGTGGGTCCTTCAGGACATGCCCACAGGCAGCCAACTGGAGGTTCGCGACCTAGCCCTTGACATCTTCATCTTCTCTGCCAGCTTGTCCAATCTTGTTGCTGCGGCGCAGTGATTTGATTCCTGATTCTGAATTTTATCGCAAAAGCGAGCGTGAGCACTCCGACCCCGTGCTCCGCGAGCCAATACACAGAATGCAAATAAATAGTATGCATAGCTTAACAAAGGATAGGCTCGGGTTATTTTATTTTGCGTAGAGTGCTTTTGAATACAATTAATTAAAAAGCCCTATGACTTAGCAATTTTGGAACAAATCGTAATGTACAAGGGAATGCATTATTAATATCGATTCAGATTCCATCCACCGTTACATGGCATCTGCACCATATAGCAATTTCTTTAGCGTTATAGCCGCTTAACTTACCACTGGGACGACACCCAGGACAATTCCAAACTAGGGCCTTTCACTGCCCTCCACTTTTCCATCCCACCCACAAAACATTTTGAAATAGAACTATATCTGGTTAAGTTCCCATGTCCGCCCTTGACCGTGGGCACGGCTATTCGAATAGTTTTAGACTCTGCAGAGTTTGTACACTTTCACCACAAGAGACAATCAACTCGTTGCCCCACACGATTCCTTAGACGTGTGGTTGAGCAGACCATCACAGTGACTTTTCAAAGTATCTAGTCCCTTTTCTCATCTCACTTTATGGGCTTCTCCCACTTGCGGTGGGTCCCATCTGCAGCACGGATGTTTCCCACGGCTACTAGCGTACGGGCTCCCCTCCCCTCTGCGCTAGTACGACTGGGAAACTTCACCCTCCGCTCGGTGTCCCTTTAGGCCTCCCCTTGCCCTTGCATATCCACTTCTATCCCCTACCGGTGAGATGAGTCCGGGGATTTCGATAAATTTACTTAGCCAAGTTGTACTTTGGACTTGTGGTTGTACGGTTTTACACGGGTTGACATGACAAGATTCAGTCCTTATTGGTATCTGGGCGGTCTACCACTAACCCACTTTGTGCTTCCACTGCACCACACATACACACCCTCGAACCAATCCGCCCAGATATTTAAGCAAGTTGGGGGTTTTGGGAGTGTAAAATATTCATATTCAGAATTATCAGTCATTCCCACCATGATTGCCCAAACCAGTTTCTCACGAATAAAAGTGTTGATGATGTTTGGGGCACTTCGGCGCCCCCGAGTATCTATGCAATTCTAAGCATGGCGTATATTTAGGGACTTATTTTTTGAAAGGTTACTATTATAATTTTGCTACGGCGACAAGGTTTACACATTCAAATATTCCAAAGGAGGTGTAATATTAACCAAGCAAACAATGGGCATATGACTAAGATCTTAAGTTAAACATGGATTTGCATATAAAATAACAGCATGCAATTTGATAATTTAAACAGAAATAATTTGCGGAAAATGTAGGTTCAACATGATCAAAGTATTGACTCGCCTGGTGCGGTTTAGCGGTCTTGAGCTCACTCAAGGCTTTTTGATTTGTCGATCTTGAGGCTCAGGTCTTTATCTTCACCTTGATCTTGATCTCGCTTGCTCCATAGAATCTCCAGGACTCCAGTTCTAATTGCGCGAGAAACAACTGAATCCAAATAAATGCAAAATAACTCAAAAGGTCCAAATAAATTCAACTAGGCTTGATTAATCTTTCGTATAGTTGAATGAGCGATTTGAGGCAAGGCTGATTGAGCGTGGAGTATCGATGGAGTCAAAAGGGGTTGAGCAAAGTGAGGGAATAAAACATGGGAAGGCCGCCGAGACGGATGTCAAGGAGGGTTCCGAATGTAGGGATATTCACAGGAATATTTCCACTTAGGACTCAAGGATGGTTAGGTATAGTCGATTTTTGAATACCATAGGTCAACCCTTTTATTTAATAATTTCTTTTATAATTTTTATATTTATTTAGGAAGTTTCCATGATCTAGGTAGACTTACGGCGGACATATGGGTTTGGTTTATTAGATTAATTTTAGAGCCTATATTCCTAAAGTCTTAGCAGTCTAGGCTGTGGTATTTTATGAGATTCTATGTACTAATTATTCAAAGTATACTCCTAATGGTTAGCGTAATAATTCAGCAACGCATAGGAGTACTTAATTATCTCATGGATGTCTAATAGAAATTTTTAGTATATTCTTAGTTGCTACTCATCTGCGACTATTGGTTATAATATTATATGTTTCTTGGGACTGTTTATGGGTGAGATTATTTCAATGCCCGATGACCTAGGGCTACTCTACTTTAGTATCTTTATTTATTATGACCTTTTAATTTGAGTGCTCTTTGAAAACTACTGCTACTGATATTTTATCCCTTTATAACTCGAGCCTGCTATACATGATGATATTTTGTTATCATTATTGACTAAAACTACCATTTAAAATTTCATGGTTAGTAGTATTTTAATGATAGTGTTTACGATTATATATTTTTAATAGGGTCTACGGTGAATGCAAGAACTGTACTGCCATATTTACTAGTGGGCTGCTTACATACCATCCGCATTACTCTAGCCACTTATATTTATGTACCTATATGTGTTTATATATATTTACTTAGGAAGTCTCAACATTATAGTTGTTGTTTGGCTTAGTTTTAATTAAATTTATTTATCTAACAAGGCTTATTTTATAAGAATTATATTTTAATATTTGCTAATCTACCCTTAGGGTTATTTAATGGCAGCATTTTAAATATTGGGCATATATCTTAATTTTAATTAATGGCAATCTTTATTTGGTCATTTATCAATGTCTTTAATTAGTATTTAGTCTTCTAGACAGTTTTTCGAACCATATTTATTATTCATACATGAAATATTCCAACTTTAAATCCTCACATAATCTCATTTATACCTTTAATTAAATTTTATTGGCCTCCTTAGATTATTCATTAATTTTTGCTAAATTTTTCCTAGTTAAAAATGGATTAAACATAGCAAAAACAAATGAGGACATAAAGGTGTAGGTAAGAGGATTCGAACCTGAGACCTGAGAAGTGGCGTGCTAATGCTACTTCGGCTGGCCAAGTGAGCTTGGTGTGTTTCCTGACAAAGCATCAGGGCTTAATTAGAAAAACAGAGCAGACTGAGGAAAACAGAGGAGCCGGTTCGGGTGGCCATGGCCGACGGCGGCGCCCAGTGGCGGATCCAGGATTTTTAGGATGGGTGTTCGGACTTCGGAGCTAGGTTGTTCAGATACGTCGATACCGCAACACATCATTTCCCCTAAAAACAATGATACAACAATACGTGTATATAGATATAATAAAATATAGGAATTATAGAAAAATATAGAGATGGCCCTACGTCTTTGTTTAGCATCTCAAGTTGAAGAGGCATTTGAATTATATAGCAAAATGACGAGGAGAGGCCTTGTGCCAGAATTAAGTGTCTTTATTTACCTTGAGGATCCAGTTGATAGCAATGGCATCTGGGGTTGCCTTGCTCGGAGAGACTCCAATGGAGCTTAGCAAGCTTCTTGTTGTAAACACACCCATTGCTCCACCAAAGAAATGTTGAGCAATGAAAAAGTGAAACTTAGCTTTATATATTTGAATCAAGACCGTGAACACAAGTTCTAAAATATACCTTGAGCTCTCTAGGTCATGTATGGGACGTATGAAGGAGTAATGCTGAAACCCTTTTGGCTCGACATATGATCTTATGAATGATTGAATGCCATTATTTCCTGCAGCCATAGTATGTAGTGTGGTTATTTCATACTTATGTTTTATGGCATCTGAGAAATAAAATTGCTGCATGTTGTAGTACTTAATAGAAAACATGCAAGCAAAAAGCATCCTGAGCATCACAAAGAAAAGAGAGCTCATGGTGACATGGTCCAAACCTACTACGCATCACAGCAAAAGAGAGCTAATCACAATGAAGGTTCAGATTAACATTATAACATAGAGTCGTATGATTCTATTCACAGATCAAGACACACCCGGCCCACATTGAATCACAGAGTGAGCATGCGATTCAAGACTCAAGAGTCAAGACGATAGCAATATTACTACGAAACTATGCATGAGTGATGTAAAATATCACAAACATATCAAATCTAACTATCTAAGGTAACACGGCCTTGCACACGTAATACATAGCAGAACTGCAGAATCAATCCTCCAATCTAGCATCAACAATTCAACATCAATACATGAATACATCATGCTCGTCTTTACACATACATTACAGCATTAAGCCATTAACAGCAACAGCAGTATAGCATAGAAGATGTAAGTACTAACCGAGCTAGTTCTTTGGGCGGCGGCAAGGCGTCAGCGTCGCAGAGCGAGGTGCAGAGCGGAGGCGACGAGGCGCCGAGGTGGGAGGTCCGGTCGGCCGGTCGTGCGCCGCGGTGCCGCCGTGCGGGCTCGGCGAGGCTGCCGTGGAGGCGCGAGCGGATGGCCGAAGCAAAAGCGCGCTCGTGCTCGTGTGCGTCGCGGTCGCCGGACGTGCACCGCGCGGCGGAGCGAGGGCGGAGCGCGGAGCGGCAAAGCGAGGCCGGAGCCGAGGGCGCAGCGCCGCCCGGCCGGCGTCGGCGCGCTGCGGCGCGGCACGGAGCGGAGGCCGGAGAGCCGGATCTGCCGAGCCCGGAGGCCGAGGGCGAGGCGGCGAGGCACGGTCGCCGGCGGAGCGGAGGGCGGAGGCGGCGAGCCGGAGCGGAGGTTAGGGTTAGGCGAGGCGAGCCGCGCGATTTGCCGTCGCCGAACGCAAGGGCAATGGGGATCGGCCGATCGGGAATTCGGGGGGAGTGGGGACCGGGACCGGGATTGGCAGACCGCGCGTGCAGCAAAATGGGCCAGGCCCTGGCTTCACGCGCGGTCGCGCGGCGCGGGCCGCTGTGTTTCCTCGCCTCTTGGGCCGATTTGTAGTTGTAAATAGTTAATTTGGCTCAACTATATATATACATATGTATTATACCTCATATATATTAGATTTTTTGTCAAAAAATTTGGGTGTTCAGCTGAACACCCATGAACCACTGTAGATCCGCCCCTGGCGGCGCCGGCGAGGAGCGGTCGGGGAAACCGGCGCAGCCGGCAAAATGAGTCACCCGAAGCTGGAGGAAGCTAGTGGTGGTGTTGCAGTGGTCGAAGCGGCGGCGAGGCGGGCGGGCGGCAGCTCGGAGCGGTCGGTGATGGAGGTGGATCGGGGCGCCGGCGACTGGGAAGAAGGGGAAAAGATTGGGCGGGCGCGGGAGCACCAGGGGGTAAGGGGAGTCTCACCACGGCGTTGGTCGAGCGGGAGAAGAACTCAAGCGAGCCGGCGACGAGGGCCTTCGGCGGCGCAAGTGAGCGCACGGCGCCGGCGAGCTGGGGTGGCGAGAGCGTTGGCGGCGCAGGGAAGCCGGGCGTCGAAGATTCTCCCACCGCAAGTAATCGGAGCGGAATCAACCGACGAGGTGGCGGCGGTGGGAATGGCGGCGACGGCCGGCAATGGCGAAAATAGAAATTCCGTCGGGATGGAATTGCGCTTTTCCAATTGGACCGGAGGGAAGGTACACAGGGGGGGCGGAGGGATGTTTGGACATGATTGGAGCGGTGGAAGTTCGCCGGAGCGGCCGAGCGGCGAGGAGGCAGCACGGCGGCTCTCAGACGTGGGCGCTCGGCTTGGAGAGGAGAGGAGGAAATCGGGAGGGGAAAAGAGTGAGGAAGAAAAGAGGAGTAGCGTGAGGCTATGGGGAAGAGCCGTTGCCCTTTGCAGCTGCAGAGGGGCGGGGGACCTGGCGACGGGGTGGACTGTGCGGGGCTCGGCGCCGAGCAGAGCAGTGGCAGGCGGCAGTGCTGCGCGGAGGGGACGAGACGAGCGGCGCTGCGCATGGCAGAGAGCGGCGCAGAGCAGTGAGCAGACGAGAGAGAAGAAGAGGGTGACGCGGCTCAAGCTCGGCCGCGCGACGGGGAAAGAAAAGAAGAGCAAGGCGCAGAGGAGGGGAGAAAAGAAAGAAAGAGGAGATGGGCGGAGCGGCCCCAAATGACAGAGAGGGAAGGAGGAGAGGGAAAATGGCTGGGCCCACCTGGAAGTGAGAGGAAAAAGGAAAGACAAGAAAAGGGTAAAATGAAGAGCTCAAACCAAAACTTTGAAATTTAGATTTTCAGTTTAAATTTTAGTTTACAGTTTAATTATATATTAGGGTTTACTGACTTAATTTTTGCATGACATTAAAATTTAAATTTAAATTTTTACTATTTAGATGTGAGTTTCTAAAACTCCTTTAGCCATTTCTTCTCTTTTACCTAAGTAAATTCGATTTCAAATTTTTATTCCCATTATTTAATATTTAAGTTTTAATTTTTGTGTGTATATCCCTATGTTTTCCATCTCTTTTAATATCTCTGTTGTTTTTGCTTGGCTATTATTTCTTAGCATATTACTTTGTATAATACGAAACTCAAGAAGTGTCAAATAAATGCTCAAAAAGAAATTTTGAACACCAGCAAAATGCAAGAAATATTTTAAAAATTATATATTTTTGAATATCCAATTTTGGGATGTTACAAACCTACCCCCCTTAAATGAATCTCGACCCCGAGATTCCGGTAGAGCAGAAAGAGGCAGGTGGGGTTACATTGGCTAGCAATAGGTTTCGGGGTGTTGCTCGATGTATAGTTCTTTAGCTCCACATAAAGATGAAAATCTGCACAATAGGGGTTAGCACTTGGAGAAGTAAAAAGGGAAGAGAGAAATCTTGTTCTCCTGGATAAGTCGTAGACTTCCAAGTACTTGCTTTTTGACATTGTCGTCTTCACGTCATCGTAGAATGGAGTAGTTGCATCGTCTATTGGACATACGGTTGCAGAATTTCATATTGATAGGTGGGTAGCAATGGTCGGTGCTCGAGGGGGTAGAGGGCCTTAGGAATGCAGCGGTGCCAATGGACATATCTATAGGGTGGTCTTTCACTTCTACTGGGATCTCGTTCTTACTCTTTAGCTTTGCCAAGCTTGGCGATTTTGGCTAAAGGTACGTCTTGCAATCCTTATCACCAGAAGATTTTTGGCCTTACGAATCTCCTTGTACTGATCTGATTAGCCCTCAGTCCAGGTTGTTGCAGTTCCAAGGATATACTTCGTAGTAGTTCTTTGGCAGTTCTGTCTCTTCGTACTACCCCCCTTAAAAATAATGTCACTAGTCATTATTCACCTCTACTAGCTCCAGACATGATGGGTCTTGTGGCGATGTGGAGACTCATCCATTGTACTTCGACTACTTAGCCAGCATTAGTTTCAGGGGTAATCTTTGGGGCAATGGCCTTGTCCTTCGCAAGGAATACATGTGATATTGCTCACATGGCACTCACCAGGCTGGTGGTCTTCCTCGTAGTTGGAGTAGTTCACAGAGCATGGGTATGCGCAATGTCTTTTCTCTTCGCATCGTCGACGCGCTCCTTGTTATTGTACTTAGTGGGCGGCGATTTTATCTATGGGTCCTCTAGGTGGTAAGGAGAGAGTGTTAGCAAGGCAGAGTCTCGAGTCTTGATCTTTGGCGATCCATCACTTTGCTTCAGCAGACTTGACTGGGTTTGTAGTAAACAGGGTGAGAGGGAACAGCATGGGATACGTGTAGAATCGTGGGGGATAAGACACCCTAAACCCATTTTAACTGTAAAAGAGTATACCCCGGGAAACTGGGGTGGCACATGAATCACATAAGCTTTTTTTTAAATCACTCTTTTCCTGTGACCGCGAAATGTAACGCCCGAGGGCAAGAAGGCAGTGCACAGGGCCAAATAGAATCTTGCAACAATACAACGTCTACTCGGGGAGCACACATAAGAGAGCGCATGGTCCATACACATAGTCCATTTAAAATGAGACCACTTTATCTTCCTAACCATCTTGAACGTTCCTAACCTTAATTTCTTGAAATAAGGTACGAGAAGAGGACCAAAATTTTCCTTTTGAATTTAATAAACAGAGGGAAGTATTTGGGGGTAATTTGGTTTATATTTATACTCACTCTCCTATTATTATTTTTGGTAAGTAAATCTTTGTGGCAGAATGGAATTTTTTTTTGTAGTTTGAAATTACAGAACTTTGAAATATATGTATACATATTTTTGAAAAGAAGTGTTTTTCTAACCACAGGTAAAAAAACCGAATATGGAAAATATGCTTTTACCGAAATAACTCTTTTGAGAAGCAACACCTCAAGGTTTACACTTAGGCTTTTATTTTTGAAACACACGGTCCTTTTTAGGAAAAATATTTCGATATATAACTTTGTTTTAACTATTTGAGGATCCAAAGTGAATTTTTGAAAGAAATTTTTGGCAAGTAGTTGAACTCATGAAAATTTTCTCGGAAGGTCAGGTTGATCAAAATGAATGAGTTTGAAAATTGAATTTTCGTAAACAATTTTGATAATCGGTCCTCCCAAGGATAAAATAATTTTTGGAAATGAGTTTCAAATTTAAGCTTTTGTGGCTTTGGCCAAAAGTATGTTTGCCATGGGGGTTTACCAGATGAGTACTGGAATTTTTTTTTATCATTTTGAATTCGGGATAAGAGAGCTTTAGAAGTATAAATGGCTAGGGCAGAATACAGATGAGAGGGAATCATCTAAGAGAGATGAGAATGAGAAATACTACTTATATTTCTGGAAATAGAATTTTTAAGAAATAATTCTAGTTATGGAACTAGCGGCCAGACTAACTAGGTCACGACCTGCAGTCGATATGCTCTGATACCATCCCTGTCAGGCACCCAGATATTAACATCCGGATTCCTCTGTGATTACTGCACTATTCCCTGGATCAGTAGATAGTGCTCACAGTTATAGTAATGAATATCAAAATACATATCATGCGGAAGCGTAAAACTTAATACTAGACTTACTCATGGGCCGATTAGGCCGAAATCATTAAATTGCAGCAATGGAAGAACGAAGCACACAGTGGGTCCTTCAGACATGCCCACAGCGACCAAGCGGAGGTTCGCGACCTAGCCCTTGACATCTTCATCTTCTCTCGCCAGCTTGTCCAATCTTGTTGCTGCGCGCGCAGATGATTTGATTCTGATTCTGAATTTTGTCGCAAAGCGGCGTGAGCACTCCGACCCCGTGCTCCGCGAGCCAATACACAGAATGCAAATAAATAGTATGCATAGCTTAACAAAGGATAGGCTCGGGTTATTTTATTTTGCGTAGAGTGCTTTTGAATACAATTAATTAAAAAGCCCTATGACTTAGCAATTTTGGAACAAATCGTAATGTACAAGGGAATGCATTATTAATATCGATTCAGATTCCATCCACCGTTACATGGCATCTGCACCATATAGCAATTTCTTTAGCGTTATAGCCGCTTAACTTACCACTGGGACGACACCCAGGACAATTCCAAACTAGGGCCTTTCACTGCCCTCCACTTTTCCATCCCACCCACAAAACATTTTGAAATAGAACTATATCTGGTTAAGTTCCCATGTCCGCCCTTGACCGTGGGCACGGCTATTCGAATAGTTTTAGACTCTGCAGAGTTTGTAAACTTTCACCACAAGAGACAATCAACTCGTTGCCCCACACGATTCCTTAGACGTGTGGTTGAGCAGACCATCACAGTGACTTTTCAAAGTATCTAGTCCCTTTTCTCATCTCACTTTATGGGCTTCTCCCACTTGCGGTGGGTCCCATCTGTGCACGGGATGTTTCCCACGGCTACTAGCGTACGGGCTCCCCTCCCCTCTACGCTAGTACGACTGGGAAACTTCACCCTCCGCTCGGTGTCCCTTTAGGCCTCCCCTTGCCCTTGCATATCCACTTCTATCCCCTACCGGTGAGATGAGTCCGGGGATTTCGATAAATTTACTTAGCCAAGTTGTACTTTACAGACTTGTGGTTGTACGGTTTTACACGGGTTGACATGACAAGATTCAGTCCTTATTGGTATCTGGGCGGTCTACCACTAACCCACTTTGTGCTTCCACTGCACCACACATACACACCCTCGAACCAATCCGCCCAGATATTTAAGCAAGTTGGGGGTTTTGGGAGTGTAAAATATTCATATTCAGAATTATCAGTCATTCCCACCATGATTGCCCAAACCAGTTTCTCACGAATAAAAGTGTTGATGATGTTTGGGGCACTTCGGCGCCCCCGAGTATCTATGCAATTCTAAGCATGGCGTATATTTAGGGACTTATTTTTGAAAGGTTACTATTATAATTTTGCTACGGCGACAAGGTTTACACATTCAAATATTCCAAAGGAGGTGTAATATTAACCAAGCAAACAATGGGCATATGACTAAGATCTTAAGTTAAACATGGATTTGCATATAAAATAACAGCATGCAATTTGATAATTTAAACAGAAATAATTTGCGGAAAATGTAGGTTCAACATGATCAAAGTATTGACTCTTTCAGTGCGGTTTAGCGGTCTTGAGCTCACTCAAGGCTTTTTGATTTGTCGATCTTGAGGCTCAGGTCTTTATCTTCACCTTGATCTTGATCTCGCTTGCTCCATAGAATCTCCAGGACTCCAGTTCTAATTGCGCGAGAAACAACTGAATCCAAATAAATGCAAAATAACTCAAAAGGTCCAAATAAATTCAACTAGGCTTGATTAATCTTTCGTATAGTTGAATGAGCGATTTGAGGCAAGGCTGATTGAGCGCGGAGTATCGATGGAGTCAAAAGGGGTTGAGCGAAGTGAGGGAATAAAACATGGGAAGGCCGCCGAGACGGATGTCAAGGAGGGTTCCGAATGTAGGGATATTCACAGGAATATTTCCACTTAGGACTCAAGGATGGTTAGGTATAGTCGATTTTTGAATACCATAGGTCAACCCTTTTATTTAATAATTTCTTTTATCATTTTTATATTTATTTAGGAAGTTTCCATGATCTAGGGTAGACTTACGGGCAGACATATGGGTTTGGTTTATTAGATTAATTTTTAGAGCCTATATTCCTAAAGTCTTAGCAGTCTAGGCTGTGGTATTTTATGAGATTCTATGTACTAATTATTCAAAGTATACTCCTAATGGTTAGCGTAATAATTCAGCAACGCACAGGAGTACTTAATTATCTCATGGATGTCTAATAGAAATTTTTAGTATATTCTTAGTTGCTACTCATCTGCGACTATTGGTTATAATATTATATGTTTCTTGGGACTGTTTATGGGTGAGATTATTTCAATGCCCGATGACCTAGGGCTACTCTACTTTAGTATCTTTATTTATTATGACCTTTTAATTTGAGTGCTCTTTGAAAACTACTGCTACTGATATTTTATCCCTTTATAACTCGAGCCTGCTATACATGATGATATTTTGTTATCATTATTGACTAAAACTACCATTTAAAATTTCATGGTTAGCAGTATTTTAATGATAGTGTTTACGATTATATATTTTTAATAGGGTCTACGGTGAACGCAAGAACTGTACTGCCATATTTACTAGTGGGCTGCTTACATACCATCCGCATTACTCTAGCCACTTATATTTATGTACCTACTAGTAAAGTGCCCGTGCGTTGCAACGGAATATCAAATAAAAGTGATACATACTATCAAACATGATCTCAAACTGAATAATAAACATCAATTTTATCTTACATCATCATGTATCAAGCAAAACATACATGTTCATACTCGTACAGGTATGTCCTCCCTCTTACAGGTACCCTCTTACAGAACACAGGAGAAGCCTAGGTTATTTTTCTAAACCGGAGAGAGGGCTAAGTGATGGCAACTGGTTGGTGATACTACATTCCAACATGCCCAGTGAATGGAATAATAATCACTCGCATCGCATCAAAAAAAATTCACAAGCCACGAATCTGTGGTGGTTGCTTCATACCTCCTGGACTTACAATCTACCCCACCGTTGAAGCTCGTAGAGCATGAGTAGTGCAGCGGAATCCTGTGAACTCTTTCTATCTGCACGCTCATCTCCTGTGAGGCTGATCATATCAGTATTTAGTATGTGCAACGTTATGCTTGAAGCAATAGCAAACCCTTGGGCGCAGCTTTCTCTGACAATCCCCTGGTCAGACAATCCCCTTGGGCGCAGTATTTGGGGAAAGCACGCTGCTATCGCAAACCCTTGGTCAGTGAACAGTGCAACCCGGCCGGAAACTTCCCGCATACGCCGAGCAGCGAGCATTGTCCTTTTTCTAGGCTTGGAGAAATACCATGTCTTGTGGTGGTAAACAACCTAGGAGCATTTGTTGAGGTCATGAGTTTGAATCCTATCTCCTATCTTGATTAAGAAGATTGCCAGTAGTTCCTTTCCATACATTCTCATTTTTTCTCTAGTTTTTCTAGGCCTTTTAGTCTTTTACGCTTGGTAAGATCAAACATCAAGATAAACAATAGTTAAAACAAAGCTCATATGAAAAATTGATAATTGATTCCTATATTGAAACCACTTGACAATATGGATGTAAAAGTAAATATTCATAAAATTGCTCATCCACAACAACTCTCAAACCATACCTTTGCTTCATTGTGGCGGTCTGCAATAAAAATCTCATTGCAGCATGGTGCTTGTATGTGGCATCTCCTTCGTAATGTGCACACTGCGATAGCACATATTTATTAGTTCTTAGGACGAGTTTATCAAGAAATCCATCATTATAAGCTGATATCAAGCGGATAAGACAACTCGAGTTAACGAAGGACATACCCAGTGCATTACTCCCTTCTCAAGCCTCTCATAATCATCGAGTTCGAACCATTGATCTTGGCTGCCATGTAATTTCCATCGGACAATGAAGAGCCTTGGGCATGTACCTCCACATTTAGCTTAGCTTGTCCATGTTGAACAGCGCAGACTCAGCTGCGGTCCATGGCTCCCATCATGATCATTTTTATACAGCTAAAGCTATCACATTACGAAACAAAGACAAACCACACAAGTAATATGCATTTAGCAGATGGTTCTCAATACAGAATGCAGTCACATGTCCTAAAAGGAGAAACCACCGCATCGATTACGGATTGCTGTATACTGCCAAGACCGGCATATCAACACAAGACCAAAGCAACACCGAACAGCTCCAATCAGCAAAATCCAAAATAGATTGATCACCAAACAATCACAGCTAGTGCAAACTATCTTGATAGTGAGTCTGTGAAAAGAAATTACACAGCGGTATCCATCAAGAGAAGAATTCCCAAGCAATTTGTATACAGTGATCCAGTGCATCAAGTATCTTGCGGTCTTGAACCCCATTCTCGGCAAGAGGAACACGTAATAGCATCAAATGCAAGGCAACGAAAAAGATAAGGTTTTGACGTGTTAGCTTATACCGTTCGTGTATATTGTTATACATCTGAAAAGTTCCTTATAAGATGTTAGATTGCAAGGAAGCCTACCTCCAGCAGCCACCAGCTTCATCTTCAACAAAAGAAACTCGTCCATTCGTTGGTTAAACCATTCCATATCAATAAATAAACTGAACTTCCTTTAATTCTCCAATCAGAAACATCTTGAGAAAGCCAGCATTCCTCTTCCACACGTCATACTAAGATTGTACTTAAGATTTCGTTGGTTTATGCCTGAAATTTAACCTATCTACACTTCCCTACTGAATAGAGATAATTTCAATCTCTAGTGATTTGAGACTCTTGACAGAACCTGCATAAGAGAAATCCCTTCCCCAATTCTCTGCAAGGAGTAAAGAGAATTAATAACCAATCTTGTCTGCAGTGAGTAGTCCACAAATTGCTGCCTTCCCAATGTCACTTCCGTAGTTGGCGCTGAAGGTATGGTAATTGTCGGAAGAGTGATAATTTCCCCTCGAAGACGTTGTTAAAAGATAAATACTTTAATTTGGTGATTTTTTCCGTTTCTGCTTTTGGCACAAGGAGAGTTGAACAAGGAACCAAAATGGGGTACTGTTTCTGGCACAAAGAGTGGAAGCAAAATGCAGTATGCATGTGCAGTTAAGATTGGTAAGAAAAGCACAGAATGTGATGAACAAGTAGCGAACGTCTTTTAAACATTTATAGCATATAAAACATGGATCCACAAAATTCAAAGGAAAAAGTCCTTGAAATTCAAATAACACGAGTCCATTTGCACAGGTAATGCTTCATCACCGTCCATATGTATATGAATCTCTAATACGCTTCACGCAACAATTATACCCACGTGTCTAAACAATCAACCTAGCAAACATCATCCAGACAACCTAGAAGAAGTTTCGCAATCCCCACTGGCACTCCAAGCGCATTTGGTACGGGTCCAAATGAATCAAATACATACAGTACTTGCAATCGAATTGTGGGTATGGACATCTACATTTGCATGATCAAATAGCAAGCACAAAATCTACTAATTGGCCATGGGCCAAACCAAATCAAAGAATTAATCATCACAACCAAATCGGACAACCAAATATTGGTGTGCTAATTTGTGCTCACCATCCATGACTCACCGCCTTGGAGGAGAAGTAGACCTTGCGGATGAAGTTGAGGTCGGCGATGACTGGCCGACGGCGAGGCGCGTTGCGCCGCTCCTACCTCGCTCTCCCGCACCAGCCACGGCAGCGGGCGCATCCGCGCTTCGCTCGAGGCTGCCGCCTGCGCTGGTTTCCTCGGCCGCGCTGCTGCCGTCCGCGTCCCTTACTCCCTTCGGCCATGTCCTAGCGACTGCATGGATAGCAGTTCGCGCAGACAGCGGCTTCAATGGCGGTGGCGGCCTCATTGGCGTTGTCGCTAGTCTCCGTCCGCCACCGGCTTCAATCTACGACATCGCCGCGGACATTGTTGCTCACCGTGGAGGCGGCGGATTTGGGGTTTGGTGGGGCGGCGGCGTCGAGGGAGGGGGCGGCGGAGAGGAGGCAGGGCGGCATCAGGGGAGGGTGGCTTCCAGACGGCGCCGCGCTCGCAGATCCGGTCGAGACGACAGAGCAGGATTGAACCGGGAGGCTAGGGATTGAGCGCAGCGGAGAGGAGAGGAAGGGGATGGTGTCGTCGGTTGGGGTGAAGTTCGTGGGGAGGAAGGAACATGAGGTAGTGCGGTTGGGGTGAGAAGCGCTTGCGGTTTCAATTTCCAAAGAAAGTTTCGATCGTGAGTATTGAGGCTAGCTTTGTGAGTACGAAGGAGTGTCGAGATCTTGTTGGTATCATCGGACGGCTATAAAGAGATGTGAAAAAGGGTGGAAGAGGCCGCACCAACCACCAACTCCTTCTTTTATATAGTACTAGTAAAGTGCCCGTGCGTTGCAACGGAATATCAAATAAAAGTGATACATACTATCAAACATGATCTCAAACTGAATAATAAACATCAATTTTATCTTACATCATCATGTATCAAGCAAAACATACATGTTCATACTCGTACAGGTATGTCCTCCCTCTTACAGGTACCCTCTTACAGAACACAGGAGAAGCCTAGGTTATTTTTCTAAACCGGAGAGAGGGCTAAGTGATGGCAATCTGGTTGGTGATACTACATTCCAACATGCCCGATGAATGGAATAATAATCACTGCATCGCATCAAAAAAATTCACAAGCCACGAATGCGTGGTGGTTGCTTCATACCTCTGGACTTACAATCTACCCCACCGTTGAAGCTCGTAGAGCATGAGTAGTGCGGAATCTCGTGAACTCTTTCTATCTGCACGCTCATCTCTGTGAGGCTGATCATATCGATATTTAGTATGTGCAACGTTATGCTTGAAGCAATAGCAAACCCTTGGGCGCAGCTTTCTCGACAATCCACAGTCGGACAATCCCCTGGGCGCGAGATTTGGGAAAGCACGCTGCTATCGCAAACCCTTGGTCGATGAATGTGCAACCCGGCGGAAACTTCCCACGGTAGAGCGGTAGCATTGTCCTTTTTCTAGGCTTGGAGAAATACCATGTCTGTGGTGGTAAACAACCTAGGAGCATTTGTTGAGGTCATGAGTTTGAATCCTATCTCCTATCTTGATTAAGAAGACGCCGTAGTTCCTTTCCATACATTCTCATTTTTTCTCTAGTTTTCTAGGCCTTTTAGTCTTTTACGCTTGGTAAGATCAAACATCGGTATAAACAATAGTTAAAACAAAGCTCATATGAAAAATTGATAATTGATTCCTATATTGAAACCACTTGACAATATGGATGTAAAAGTAAATATTCATAAAATTGCTCATCCACAACAACTCTCAAACCATACCTTTGCTTCATTGTGGCGGTCGGCAATAAAAATCTCATTGCAGCATGGTGCTTGTATGTGGCATCTCCTTCGTAATGTGCACACTGCGATAGCACATATTTATTAGTTCTTAGGACAGAGTTTATCAAGAAATCCATCATTATAAGCTGATATCAAGCGGATAAGACAACTCGAGTTAACGAAGGACATACCGGTGCATTACTCCCTTCTCAAGCCTCTCATAATCATCGAGTTCGAACCATTGATCTTGGCTGCCATGTAATTTCCATCGGACAATGAAGAGCCTTGGGCATGTACCTCCACATTTAGCTTAGCTTGTCCATGTTGAGCAATGCAGCAGACTCGAGCTGCAGTCCATGGCTCCCATCATGATTGCTTTGTACAGACTAAAGCTATCACATTACGAAACAGCACAAACCACGCAAGTAATATGCATTTAGCAGGATGGTTCTCAATACAGAATGCAGTCACATGTCCTAAAAGGAGGAAACCACTGCATCGATTACGGATTGCTGTATCTTGCCGAAGACCGGGCATATCAACACAAGACCAAAGCAACACCGAACAGCTCCAATCAGCAAAATCCAAAATAGATTGATCACCAAACAATCACAGCTAGTGCAAACTATCTTGATAGTGAGTGTGAAAAGAAATTACACACAGGTATCCATCAAGAGAAGAATTCCCAAGCAATTTGTATACGATGATCCAGCTGCATCAAGTATCTTGCGGTCTGAACCCCATTCTCGGCAAGAGGAACACGTAATAGCATCAAATGCAAGGCAACGAAAAAGATAAGGTTTTGGCGTGTTAGCTTATACCGTTCGTGTATATTGTTATACATCTGAAAAGTTCCTTATAAGATGTTAGATTGCAAGGAAGCCTACCTCCAGTGACCACGACTTCATCTTCAACAAAAGAAACTCGTCCATTCGTTGGTTAAACCATTCCATATCAATAAATAAACTGAACTTCCTTTAATTCTCCAATCGAAACATCTTGAGAAAGCCACATTCCTCTTCCACACGTCATACTAAGATTGTACTTAAGATTTCGTTGGTTTATGCCTGAAATTTAACCTATCTACACTTCCCTCTGAATAGAGATAATTTCAATCTCTAGTGATTTGAGACTCTTGATGAGAACCTGCATAAGAGAAATCCCTTCCCCAATTCTCGCAAGGAGTAAAGAGAATTAATAACCAATGCTTTGACGCAATGAGTAGTCCACAAATTGCTGCCTTCCCAATGTCACTTCCGTAGGTAGGCGCTGAAGGTATGGTAATTGTCGGAAGAGTGATAATTTCCCCAATCGTTGTTAAAAGATAAATACTTTAATTTGGTGATTTTTCCGTTTACGCTTTTGGCACAAGGAGAGTTGAACAAGGAACCAAAATGGGGTCTTGTTTACGGCACAAAGAGTGGAAGCAAAATGCGGTATGCATGTGCGATTAAGATTGGTAAGAAAAGCACGAATGTGATGAACAAGTAGCGAACGTCTTTTAAACATTTATAGCATATAAAACATGGATCCACAAAATTCAAAGGAAAAAGTCCTTGAAATTCAAATAACACGAGTCCATTTGCACAGGTAATGCTTCATCACCGTCCATATGTATATGAATCTCTAATACGCTTCACGCAACAATTATACCCACGTGTCTAAACAATCAACCTAGCAAACATCATCCAGACAACCTAGAAGAAGTTTCGCAATCCCCACTGGCACTCCAGCGCATTTGGTACGGGTCCAAATGAATCAAATACATACAGTACTTGCAATCGAATTGTGGGTATGGACATCTACAGTTTGCATGATCAAATAGCAAGCACAAAATCTACTAATTGGCCAGTAGGCCAAACCAAATCAAAGAATTAATCATCACAACCAAATCAGACAACCAAATATTGGTGTGCTAATTTGTGCTCACCATCCATGACTCAGCTGCCTTCGGAGGAGAAGTAGACCTTGCGGATGAAGTTGAGGTCGGCGATGACCTGGCCGACGGCGAGGAGCGCATTGCCGCCGCTCCCTACCTCGCTCTCCCCGCACCAGCCACAGCGCGTGAGGACGCATCCGCGGTTCTCGCCTGAGGCTGCCGCTGCTGCTGTTTTCTCGGCGCGCTGCTGCTGCGTCCGCGTCCTTACTCCCTTCGGCCATGTCCTAGCGACTGCTTGGATAGCAGTTCGCGCAGACAGCGGCTTCAATGGCGGTGGCGGCCTCATTGGCGTTGTCGCCAGTCTCCGTCCGCCACCGGCTTCAATCTACGACATCGTCGCGGACATTGTTGCTCACCGTGGAGGCGGCGGATTTGGGGTTTGGTGGGGCGGCGGCGTCGAGGGAGGGGGCGGCGGAGAGGAGGCAGGGCGGCATCAGGGGAGGGTGGCTTCCAGACGGCGCCGCGCTCGCAGATCCGGCCGAGACGACAGAGCGGGATTGAACCGGGGAGGCTAGGGATTGAGGCGCAGCGGAGAGGGAGAGGAAGGGGATGGTGTGCGTCGGTTGGGGTGAAGTTCGTGGGGGAGGGGAAGGGAACATGAGGTAGTGCGGTTGGGGTGAGAAGCCGCTTGCAGTTTCCAATTTCCAAAGAAAGTTTCGATCGTGAGTATTGAGGCTAGCTTTGTGAGTACGAAGGAGTGTCCAGATCTTGTTGGTATCATCGGACGGCTATAAAGAGATGTGAAAAAGGGTGGAAGAGGCCGCACCAACCACCAACTCCTTCTTTTATATAGTATAAAGATAAAGATATGTGTTTATATATATTTACTTAGGAAGTCTCTACGTTATAGTTGTTGTTTGGCTTAGTTTTAATTAAATTTATTTATCTAACAAGGCTTATTTTATAAGAATTATATTTTAATATTTGCTAATCTACCCTTAGGGTTATTTAATGGCAGCATTTTAAATATTGGGCATATATCTTAATTTTAATTAATGGCAATCTTTATTTGGTCATTTATCAATGTCTTTAATTAGTATTTAGTCTTCTAGACAGTTTTTCGAACCATATTTATTATTCATACATGAACTATTCCAACTTTAAATCCTCACATAATCTCATTTATACCTTTAATTAAATTTTATTGGCCTCCCTAGATTATTCATTAATTTTTGCTAAATTTTTCCTAGTTAAAAATGGATTAAACATAGCAAAAACAAATGAGGACATAAAGGTGTAGGCAAGAGGATTCGAACCTGAGACCTGAGAAGTGGCGTGCTAATGCTACTTCGGCTGGCCAAGTGAGCTTGGTGTGTTTCCTGACAAAGCATCAGGGCTTAATTAGAAAAACAGGAGCAGACTGAGGAAAACAGAGGAGCCGGTTCGGGTGGCCACGGCCGACGGCGGCGCCGGCGAGGAGCGGTCGGGGAAACTGGCGCAGCCGGAAAATGAGTCACCCGAAGCTGGAGGAAGCTAGTGGTGGTGTTGCAGTGGTCGAAGCGGCGGCGAGGCGGGCGGGCGGCAGCTCGGAGCGGTCGGTGATGGAGGTGGATCGGGGCGCCGGCGACTGGGAAGAAGGGGAAAAGATTGGGCGGGCGCGGGAGCACCAGGGGGTAAGGGGAGTCTCACCACGGCGTTGGTCGAGCGGGAGAAGAACTCAAGCGAGCCGGCGACGAGGGCCTTCGGCGGCGCAAGTGAGCGCACGGCGCCGGCGAGCTGGGGTGGCGGGGAGCGTTGGCCGGCGCTTGGGGAAGCTTCGGGGCGTCGAGAAGATTCTCCCACCGCAAATGTCGGGCGGAATCGACCGAGGAGGTGGCGGCGGTGGGAATGGCGGCGACGGCCGGCAATGGCGAAAATAGAAATTCCGTCGGGATGGAATTGCGCTTTTCCAATTGGACCGGAGGGAAGGTACACAGGGGGGCGGAGGGATGTTTGGACATGATTGGAGCGGTGGAAGTTCGCCGGAGCGGCCGAGCGGCGAGGAGGCAGCACGGCGGCTCTCGGGCGTGGCGCTTGGGCAGGAGAGGAGGAATCGGGAGGGGAAAGAGTGAGGAAGAAAAGAGGAGTAGCGTGAGGCTATGGGGAAGAGCCGTTGCCCTTTGCAGCTGCAGAGGGGCGGGGAACCTGGCGACGGGGTGGGCTCGCGAGGCTCGGCGTCGAGCGAGCGATGGCAGTGGCGATGCTGCGCGGAGGGGACGAGACGAGCGGCGCTGCGCATGGCGAGCGCGCGCAGAGGTGGCGAGCGAGAGAGAGAAGAAGAGGGTGACGCGGCTCAAGCTCGGCCGCGCGACGGGGAAAGAAAAGAAGAGCAAGGCGCAGAGGAGGGGAGAAAAGAAAGAAAGAGGAGATGGGCAGGAGCTGGCCCCAACAACAGAGAGGGAAGGAGGAGAGGGAAAATGGCTGGGCCCACCTGGAAGTGAGAGGAAAAAGGAAAGACAAGAAAAGGGTAAAATGAAGAGCTCAAACCAAAACTTTGAAATTTAGATTTTTAGTTTAAATTTTAGTTTACAGTTTAATTATATATTAGGGTTTACTGACTTAATTTTTGCATGACATTAAAATTTAAATTTAAATTTTTACTATTTAGATGTGAGTTTCTAAAACTCCTTTAGCCATTTCTTCTCTTTTACCTAATTAAATTCGATTTCAAATTTTTATTCCCATTATTTAATATATAAGTTTTAATTTTTGTGTGTATATCCCTATGTTTTCCATCTCTTTTAATATCTCTGTTGTTTTTGCTTGGCTATTATTTCTTAGTATATTACTTTGTATAATACGAAACTCAAGAAGTGTCAAATAAATGCTCAAAAAGAAATTTTGAACGCCAGCAAAATGCAAGAAATATTTTAAAAATTATATATTTTTGAATATCCAATTTTGGGATGTTACAAAGCTTGAGCTGATTGACAGGCGGCTCCAACTTGGCAGAGAGAGAAACATGTGAGGTCGTGGGTGAATACGACCGAGCTCACCAACAATGGCGGTCGGTCGGGATGCGAGGAAGTTCAAAAACAGAACGGGGAGATCATGGCGATGCTTTGGGTGGTGATGGCGAGGCCTCAGGGCGGGAGAGGCTGACGCCATAGAGGAGGGCGAGCACGGCGTCAAGGTTGGATGTAGACTAGAGATGGGGGAGCTTCTTGGACGCTTTGAGTGATTGGGTGCTGGAGAGGCCATAGATGGCGACGAGGTACTCCTCGATGGAGAATGGGGTGGGGATGCGGAGGCGGAGGTGGAGAGGAGGAAAGTGCGAAGGTGGAGGGAGGAGTGTGTGGTGGTGGTAGGATGAGTGGCAACGCGTGGAGCATGGCGTCGACGGAGGGCCATCGGCCATTAGCGGTGTCGACGTGTTGGGGATCTGATCTAATGTTTGCTAAGATGGGTGTGGCGATCGCTGTAGATCGACCCGTGGGGTGCACGCAAATAGCACTATGACCAATTTTTTCCTTCAAATTTAATCATCAAATATCTATTTTAAATCTAGTCTCTCCATAGACCTACCGAGCTCAATAGGCACCTACCATGCTAGGGGAACTCGGCAAGCGACCCGTTGAGCTACAGTAACTCGGCAAACACCTACCGAGCTCCCCTAGCTCGGAGGACACCTACCAATCTCCCTACTATGGCAAGTCGCACGGCGGCACTGTAGACTTAATTAGTTATTTAATTAGCACTAATCGTATTTAATTAGTACTAATCATAATTAATTATCACTAATCATCGCCCCATTTAATGTTGCCGTAGTAGGGGGCTCAGCAGCGCACCTGTCGAGCTCGGTACGTGCCTGCCAAGTTCGATAGGTCCATGAGGAAGCAAGATTTATAAAAACAAATGTTTGGAAGTCAATTTCTTTTTTAAAAAAAGTGGCTACCTTGTCATTTATGTGAACAATTCCGTCCTTTGAACTGTGCAAAGCCAACAATACTTGAGCCGTTCGAGCCGGATCCGATGGTTATCTTTGCTACGTGCATATTAACACTTAATTGTGCTTTTTTACTAGATTTGTTTTCACTTTGAACAACACGATCGATATTATACATGGATATTTCTGTGTAAATGCGGAGAAACTTAACATATATTATATGTGCTGCATGCATTTTTCTCATTAGTCTCTTGGGCTTTGACTTTTAAGTGGCTATCCAAAGGCTTTTACATGCACTTCAGCGTCATTGCATTTATTTTGTCCTAAAACTAAATCTTGATATGTCCAACTCATTTTCCTGAGGATAGGGTCTCTTTGGAACAAAAGAATTTTAGAGAGAAAAAACTCAATCCAATCTGAAGGAAAAATTCTGCGTGGGGTGTTTGGTTTGTAAAATTGCTTTCTCTCTAATCAATTAACATTTAATTTTAAAATTCCTATATTTTTCCTATGAGACATCAAACACAAATTTTTGGAAAATTTATGTGATTTTGTTTTCTGCAGGATTCAACAAGTTATAACATTCCTATCATACATTTTACAAAGCCCTACATTTAGTACGCTAGAGACTTTGTACCTCGATGGCTTGATTTATTTTTGTTTTGATTCCCCCCCTCTTTTTTCCTTTTCATAAGCTCATATAGCTTCCGAGTTTCATTTTTCCACTGTGGAATTGGTTACAGAATTTACGCATAAAGTTTTCTTCCTGTAGTACAGGTTCCCTTTCATTAAGTAACTGGGATTTCCCATTCCTCCATATAAAGCTCCTTAGAATTGTTGTGCCTTTTCATATTTGTGTAGGTTTCGGTTTCGATTAGGGATGAGATAATTTTGATCTATGTACCATCTGTGTTTATTAAGAAATGTCAAGCTTAAGTTTGCTATGACAAGGTTGTTGTCTTTGGCTTACAAGGATATCATGTGGGTCGGTTCCACTTGCAGAAAACAGTGCAGCATTGGCAATGTAAGTACTTGCCGAGATAATTTTGTTAAAGCTAGTTTACCATGGCAAGTTAGTTCTCTTGTACTTTTAGCTCATATGTATTTTTGAAATTAGGGTTGTCAGAATCGTGATCTTGAGCGGCTACTCAGTTAGGCTTTTTTTTTGTGGATTTTGGTTTTTTTCAGTGGAGCTGACTTATTCTACACTGTAGCAGCTAATAGTTTTCTTAACGTAATTAAATTTAAAAATAGAAAAATAGAAAAAATAGGTTATCCCATTACGGACAATGCAAAGGAACACGAAAAAATGATAAAAAGGTCTAAAAGCTAAAAAGTCATAAAAGACGAAATTAAGGAATAGTGAAATAGAAGTCAAAGGTAGAATCAAAGCCGAAGCAGCAGGGCCTAATCAAATTGAAAATGCTCTGATAGGATTGCATTTTAGGATCGATTCTACCAAAAAATACATTATTTTCATTTTGCCGTGTATTGCAAGAGTAATATGAGTATTTATTTGGTTATTTATCAACTCATTTGATTAATTATGCCTATCTTATTCGCGACTAGAATCATAGTTTTGATTTCACATCATTGGAAACTTTGACTAGAATAGCGAGTTCAACAACCTTGCCATTATCTGACCATTTTACACTTAAAATAGTAAAACAAATCATTAATCAAATTAATTTATATTATTCCAAATATCTAGATCTTAACGTCTAAATCATTAACTACTTAGTTCTTATAATACAACTTGAATTGAGAGTTAGGACAATATTAAACACCTAAGACTTTCATAAACTTAAGATGTGTGATCCTACGATTTTATCGTGACCCTACGACTAAGATCGCGATTCTCCTATGATCCTATCAATTATGACTCAAGGTGCGATTTGAATCATATTGGAGTTGGTGAAATCATACGATTCGTGACTAGAATCACGATTTTAACAAAACTTGTTTGAAATTACTGATTCCATGTATATTTCACTTTAGCATAGAATTGCAAGATGGCTTCAGTCTCCACTCGGCTGATTTCTTTGTTGAAATCAGTGCTTCTTGTTTCAACAATGTTTCAGCAGGAACCCAACTCATCTATCTAATGGAGTATGTTTGATGTATTGCTGATCATAGCTTTTATACATTCGTCTTGCTTAAGCAAACCATTCTGGAGAATCAACATAATAAACGAGCTAAGTGATTTCAAGGTCGGCCGCCAAGAGATAACATGATAAGAAGCGAACCAACAGAGCTCATATCTGTTATAAAGGTGAATCCAGAAGTAGAGCAAAATCTCTCCAATGTTGCTTCAATATAATGCTCTTCAAACAGAATTTAATCTCCCACAACCGCATGCATGAAGCATCTCCCATAGTTTCTCTTCGCTGCCTCTAGGATGGTGTCGCTTGTTGTCTCAACGAAGATAAAGCCTCGGCTAGGATGGAGTTCTTGAGGAGCACTCTTGGTTGCTCCATGGAGAAGCTCTGTGTTGCAGTTGCAAGAAGCCAGCTATTCTAGGATTATCTGAGGAGATACTTCGCCGCAAGGTAAGAGTTCATGGTCACTGAGGATGGCTTGGAGCCAGAGTACATTGTGGAGAGGCCTATTCTGTTTACTTACAGCTTGGAGAAACGGATGGTGCCGTGGAATTATGTCGTAAAGATCATGCAGGAGAAGGGATTGATGAAGGAAGGCATCGGCTTCGCCAATTAGTTAGTTATGGTGAGGATGATTTCATTGCAATATATATTGACCGTCATAAGGACACTATTCCAGGTCTTGCAGATGCTTACGCGCAGCTCGTGCTGGGGACATTGTTGAAAACATAAGTATATGTAGATTCAATTTATTCCATAAATAAATCATGACATCATACACGCAAAGTAACAGAACCATCATAGGCATAAAAGATCTAGACATGTAAACCAGGCAACTATACATGAACAGATCTAATAGGGAAAACATGGTCACATTGCGTGCGGCGGTCTGTTACGATCGATTTGCCGGTGTTGGCGCTGCAGGCACGGTGTGGATGACACGAGGTCGATGAAGACGCACCGAAGCCGAACGACGAGGAAGACGAGCCAGAGCTACAGCAAGCAGTCGCGTAGAGCGCTTCCCAAAAACCTTATCGCCCTCTCCCGGTGCAGGACTTCGAAGGCGACGGTTCCGGAGACCTGCTCTCCCGAACGACGGTGCACGCCGACGGATGGGATGGAGTAGACTACGTGGGACGGCGCAACACAATGGAGGAGGCAAAACCCTAGATTGATTTTCGCTTATGCTGTATGGAGGTGGCGACTCAGTATTTATAGAGAAATTAGGACGCGTGATCAGGATGCCTGCACGTTCTCCATAACTCGTAACCGAACCAGATTAGTCACACGTAACTGATCCGGATTTACCGCCACTCAAAACAACAAAAATAAAACTGCAAAAGGAAGTTGCGTTTGCGCAAGCACCTGGAGCCGATTTTGGCGGACCATTCACGCAGGTGCCGTGCGCCCGCGCCCTTCGCCCCGCCCCGCCCGACCGCGCGCGTGTGTTCCTCTAGTTCTCTCCCACACATGCCTCAAGTGGCTAGGAGTGCACCATCCCTTTTAAGGTGGTCTTACTCTCCTAGAACTAGCAATATGGTACTAAAGTTCACATGCATGCCTCCTTTGCATGAGTGGGCCTTTGAGATTTTAATTAGGATTTATTCTTCTCTTATATGGGCTTGGCCCACATAATTCAACAATCCCCCACCAAATCTCAAAGTCCCACAGAGATTTGCCTGAATTCAATGTCTTGTTTATATATCAGTGTTTCGATGGAGACTGATTAAGGTTGAACATCCACCTAGAACTCCAAGCTACACTTACTCACAACTTGAACAATGGACTACGCCTTGAATTGCAAGTTTGGTGCAAGCAAGCTTTACTTAAAGACTTAACTGGTACTAGGCCACTAGTAGGCTACCCCTCGGTTGGAGCGTATAAATCATACTCCTTGGTCTCTTCATGAGCTTAGTAGGAGATTTTACCCAAGATCTCCATAGACTGCGACTAACAGTCGGGCTCATATAGGTGTGTTCTTTCAAGAGCGCTCTGCAGGATAGCGTCTTCGCTTCTAAAAGCCAATGGAACACATTAAGGCCTTACCCAACCTGCCTTGCAGATTTTGAGAGTATTGCATCTTCACATAGAGAGGTTGAAATTACTCTCCTCCGATTAACTAATGGCTTGCTTTTCCTAGATTCTAATTCACGGGATCTCCGATCACATAGGTTGGGTTACTACCATAGATAACTCACATGGGTCTCATACCCATCTCCTTCGATGCATTATCTATCACATTTCGTGATAGTCCCTTTGTAAAGGGATCTGCCAGGTTTCTATCTGTTTGATGTAATCCAAGGTTATAACTCCAGAGTTTCTCAATTTCCTGACAGACTTCAATCGTCTCTTGACATGCCTAGACGATTTCATATTATCCTTAGAACTGTTCACCTTAGCGATACAGTTTGATTATCACAGTTCATAAGGATAGCTGGCACTGGCTTTTCCACCGTAGGAAGATCCATCAATAGATCCCGTAGCCATTCTGCCTCAACAGTAGCAGTGTCTAGTGCCGCAAGCTCTGCTTCCATGGTTGACCTCGTCAAAATGGTCTGTTTACAAGACCTCCATGAAACAGCACCACCACCAATAGTGAAAACATATCCACTAGTGGCTTTGATCTCATCAAGATCGAGATCCGATTGGAATCACTATAACCCTCCGATCTTGTGGGTACCCAGTATAGTGAAGTCCAAAGTTCGAGGTACCTTCGAGATAGCGCAACACTCGCTCAAGCGCCTTCCAGTGATCATCTCCTGGGTTAGATGTAAATCGGCTCAACTTGCTCACAGCAAAGGAGATGTCTGGCCTTGTTGCACTAGCTAGGTACATAAGTGAGCCAATTATCTGGGAGTATTCCAGCTGATTCCTAGCAATTTTCTTATTCTTACGAAGTAACACGCTAGGATCATAAGGTGTTGGAGAAGGCTTGCTGTCAGAATAGCCAAAACGGCTCAAGATCTTGTCCACATAATGAGATTGTAGTAGTGTAATCCCATCCTCACCTCTAACCAATTTAATGTTTAGAATAACGTCAGCCACTCCCAGATCTTTCATATCAAAGTTTTGAGACAAGAATAATTTGATCTCATTTATCACATTGATGTTTGTCCCAAAAATCAAGATGTCATCCACATACAAGCAAAGAATAACCCCCTCACCCCCACCATAGCGATAGTATACACATTTATCTGCCTCATTGACAGCAAAGCCTGCAGATGTTAGTGTTCTATTGAACTTCTCATGCCACTACTTAGGGGCTTGTTTCAGACCATACAAAGATTTCAACAGTTTTAATACCTTGCCTTCTTGACCTTCTACTACAAATCCATCAGGCTGTTCCATGTAGATTTCCTCATCCAGCTCTCCATTATGAAAAGTTGTCTTAACATCCATTTGATGAACGAGAAGACCATGTGAGGCAGCCAAAGCGAGTAGTACTCGAATTGTGGTCAGTCTAGTAACAGGTGAGTAAGTGTCAAAGAAATATTCGCCTTCTTTCCGAGTATAGCCATTGGCAACAAGCCGAGCCTTATACTTTTTAATAGTACCATCAGGCCTAAGCTTCTTTTTGAACACCCACTTGCACCCTACAGGTTTGCACCCATAAGGTCTATCTGTCAGCTCCCAGGTTCCATTAGCAATAATGGAATCCATCTCACTACGGACAGCCTCCTTCCAGTAGTCTGCATCAATAGATGCATATGCTTCTGAGAAAGACTTGGGAGTGTCGTCCACAAGTTACACAGTGAAATCATCACCAAAGGATTTGGTTATCCTTTGTCTCTTGCTCCTTCTAGGAGCTTCACTGTCATCCTCCTCATTGACAAGTTCATGTGTATATTCAAAAGGTTCAGGTGGTGTAATTAAACTGGGAATTATCTCAGAAGGTTGACTAGTAGTGTTATGTGTATCTTTCATTGGAAAGATATTCTCAAAGAACGTTGCATCTCGAGACTCCATCATTATACCTACGTGCATGTCAGGTACCTCAGTTTTAACTATAAAAAATCTATAGGCAATGCTATGATTAGCATATCCCAGAAAGACACAGTCCACAGTTTTAGGTCCAAGCTTGCGTTTCTTAGTTATTGGCACATTGACTTTCGCCAAGCACCCCCATGTACGCAAGTAAGAAAGTGATGATTTTCTCCCAATTCATACCTCGTATGGTGTTTTGTCCTTATTTCTGTTAGGAACTCTATTTAATACATGATTAGAGGTTAGCAAAGCCTCCCCCACCATGCCTTAGGTAAGCCCGCAGTGTCTAACATGGCATTCACCAAGTCAGTCAATGTGCGGTTTTTCCTTTCGGCAATCCCATTTGACTCGAGAGAATAAGGAAGAGTCCTCTCATGTATAATGCCATGTTCCTCACAAAATAAGTCAAATTCGTTTGAGAAATACTCTCCACCACGATCTGACCTAAGTCTTTTATCTTTCTGTTTAATTGGTTTTCAACTTCTTCCTTATAGATTTTAAAATAGTCTAAAGCCTCATCTTTCGTTTTCAATAAATACACATAATAGAACCTAGTCGCATCATCAATCAATGTCATGAAATATTGTTTTCCACCCTTCGTCAACATGCCATTCATCTCAGACAGATCTGAATGCAGGAGTTCTAGTGGTGCCAAGTTTCTCTCCTCGGCAGCCTTGTGAGGCTTACGAGGTTGCTTTGATTGCACACAACTATGGCATTTAGAACCTTTGGTGATGGAAACATTTGGAATTAAATTCATACTGGAAAGCCGAGACATCAAACCAAAATTAATATGACATAGACGTGAGTGCCAAACGTTAGCCTCATCATCCACACTGCCACAAATATGGTTCACAGACTTATTGCAGAAATCTGAAAGGGAGAAACGGAACAAGCCTCCGCACTCATAGCCTTTACTAATAAAATATCCATGTTTAGACACGACTACTTTATTAGACTCAAATACCAACTTAAACCCGTCTCTACATAAACGGGAGCCACTAACGAGATTCTTGTCTATAGAAGGGACATGTTGCACGTTCTTCAGCTGCACGATCTTTCCCGAAGTAAACTTCAGATCTACCGTGCCAACACCATGAACAGTAGCATGTGACCTATTCCCCATTAGGACGGAGGAATCCCGGGCGACTTGATAAGAAGAAAACAACGAAATATTAGCACACACATGTACATTAGCTCCTGTACATTAGGCTGCTAAGAAAGAGCCGCCACCTGACAGGCAACCGTACCACTACGTCAGGCAGACCCCGAAAGAATACTATTTGCTTTTATTGCGGAGAAAAAGGACATGACATTCGTAGGTGCCCTGAGAAAAGGAATGGTAAGGATGCTTATCCCCTTCGCGGTAACACAAGATGCTGCATGAACAAATGTCCCCAACGGAATCTAGAGGGATTAGCCTGGGATGCTATCACCACCAATCAAGGCCCTCCGAGGAAGCCAGGCCATGGGTTCAACTGCTTCAAATGCAGTGATCCAGGACATTATGTGAGAGACTGCCTTTAACGAAAATCGAACAAGCAAGAAAAGGATGTCGTCGCCACCAACCTCAGTCTTGACAGAGGAAAGTGTAGTAGCTCCAAGTGCATCATCCAGGGACCAACAAGACCTAACAAATCCCTGCTACCAGGTCCAGAGGCTCTGCCATTTACTGCATGCGCTGAATGTAGCAAGATAAGGCATGACGCCCAATCATTCCCCCCACTACGACAGGTTACGTGCTTTATCTGTGGACAAACAGGACACTACAGCTACAATTGCCCAGCTCCGTATTGTCCTTACTGCAAGAAACACCATCTACCAAAAGGTTGTCTCAAGAACCTAGTGGCATGTACACATTGTGGAGAAAAGGGACATGAGAAAAATCAATGCACTGTAAACTGTCCCAATTGTGAAGGAGATCATCAACCTGGAGAATGCCCCAAGAGCAAGGTCACATGCTTTCTCTGTGAAGGACAGGATCACTGCCCCAAGGATTGTCACATGAACCTGTTGCTGACCAAGGCTGCTGAGATACAGAAACTGAGCTTCCAAGCCACCATCAGACTCGTCATGAATGGAGCTGACAAGAGCAATTAGTACCGGTCACTCCTCATGTTAAGGGGGGTAGCCTAAATAAATAAGAAGTGTTGGAGCACCTTGATGTTAGGCCCTGCTACCACTCCAGCATAAAGAGTAGTTAGCAATCAGCGCTGAAGAAACGGCAAACCCCTGAAATGTCAAGCAATGAAGTGTAGCCAGCTGCAAGCTATCCAGAAGAACAAGGTCCCTTGTGTGGTGTCTCTCCAAGTGTTCACCGCTTTTGTTTGGATATCCTCTCTTCGGATGGCTCCAAGGAAAGGGCGTAGTACCTAGCAGTACTCTGGAACCTATTGCTAGCCAACTTGCAACCACCTCCTTTTTCTGCTCCACTTGAATCTCGGGGACGAGATTCCTGTTAAGGGGGGTAGGGTATGTGACATCCCAAAAAGGGGAACTACTGTAATTGCAAAAATTATAAAATATTTATGTTGTTCTTTCCGTGTTCTCAAAGATTTTCGGTGTTATTCAAATGTCTCGATTTGACTTCTTGCCAAAAGCCCGATTAATAAAAATCCAAACCTTGGAATCAAGATTCAAAAATTTAAAAATTTAGAAGATCCAAATTTACCCGAGAATCTTAATTGCAAATTTAAAATTTAAATCCGGATCTTCGAAACCAAGGATAGAAATTTAAAACCAAGATAAAATCCTTCCATTCAATTTGCATATCCGAAAATTAAAATTCTAAGAATATTAAAAGAATTATTTCTCCGAAACTCGCCAATCTTAAAATCTAATGGTCAAATCCAAAATTTGAACCAAGCTTTTAAATTGAAAATCTGATTGCAATTTCAAATTCAGAAATTTATCAAAATCACCAAAATCTTTCTTGGGCCAGCCCATTTCTTTTCTTTTCTTTCCCCAGCCCGCTCATTCTCCTGGCTTCGGCCCAGACAACGTTCTTCTTCCTCCTCCTCCCCCGTTTCTTCCTCCTCCGCCCGCAGCTCCTAGCGCTCGTCGGCCCAGCTCGCGTCGCTCGCCCCGCCCTGGTTTCGCACCGCCCCCGGTTCCCCCCCGGTCACGTCTGCGCCAGTAGCCCTACCACCGGCCTAGGCCCCGCGCCATCCCCCTACTCCATGACGCTGCCCATACCACCGTACTCGCAGCCATGCCGGCAGTACCCACGCCCACGTCGTCGTACGCCCTGCCCACGCCGTCGCCACTCTTCCATCATGCATGTGACCAGCAAATGACCTTCTCCCCGCCTATAAGTAGCGTGAGTCTGCCTCCTCTCCATTCCCTGCTGTAACATCCCAAAATTTTGGATAATAAAAAATAGGGCATTTTAAAAAACTTTTCTTGTATTTTGTTGGCATTCGAATTTCTTCTAAGTGGCAATTTGAGATTTACTGAGTTTTGCGCTATGAAAATTAGCAATAAAAAATAATTCCAAGTGCAAGTAATGATCATGTAGATATTGAAAGTTAAGGAAATAATTTAAAACAAGGAATTACTAATTTTAAACTAACATTTAAATTACAATTAAAGCCAAACCAAAATTTGAAACCTTAACCCAAGATGAGAGGCAAACATTCGCATCTAAGGAATTGAACCGGAAATCCCAAAAATTTGAAATATGAATCTGAAAAGATGATCCAGCATAAGGAGAGAAACCTGAGTTTGAAAATATAAGAAATAATTATATATATACATATACATATACATATATGCAAATTGAAATAAGTTAGTAACAATAACAACATGTGAGAATATATATATATATATATATATATATATATATATATATATATATTGCTTTAGATATATAGAGCAATGGTATGTATGGTATGTAATATATATATGCTAAATCAATCATGGAAGGAAAGTAATCATGGATAAAGTCTCAATCACACTATCTAAAAGCAATCCAAAGGTAGGAGACTAGGTGTCATATATATATTTATAATATATATATATATATATATATATATATATATATATATACACGCGCACATACACACTTATAACCTAAATGGTAGTAATAATAGAAACTCTCATTTAATAAATAACTATATATATATATATGTTTGAAGTTTAAATTCTGAAGGTCATACAAAAATCGGTAAACGTAAATACTCAACAAAAACTTAAGTCAGAAAATAGAGAATCTAAATTCAAGGATTAAAATTTCAGCAACTGCAAAAAGCCTCTCACTTTTCCTTCTCTATTTTCTCTCATTTACATGTGGGCCCAGCCCTATATCTGTTTTCCCTCTCTCTTCCTTCCTCCGCCGGGCCCCACTCCCCAGCGCCTCCCCTCCTTTCCTCTTTTCCTCCCCCGAGCGCTTGCTCCTTCTCTGTCTCTTCCTCCTTCTCCCGTGGTGGAGCAACCTCCACGTCATCTCCTTTCCCCACGTCTCTCGCGTCTGCTCACTGCTCTGCTGCGTCTACTCCCGAGCCGTTCCATCACCGTCGCAGCAGCCTACGCTCGCCCTCCCCTGCCGAGCCCCGCCGCCGCGCACACCGAGCCCTCGCCACCGGTTCTCCGCAGCCTCCCCCTCGGCGCCTACAAAGTAGCCCCGGCCCTCTCCCCTTTACCCGAGCCATTCTTTCCTCTTTTCCTCATTCCCCTCTTTCTTCCCCGAAAGCGCTGCCTCCACCGCCGTTCTTCCCTCAATGCGCAATAGCCTGATTCCTCGCCGTTGGAGCTACTCACCGCCACCACGGACTTCCTCCAACCGCCACCGGAGGCCTCCTTTCCCAGCTCACCGCGACGTGAACCTCGCTGCGCCGCCCATGGCCTCCGTCGCGCCCACCACGGCCTCTTCCCGGCTCGACCAAACCCGCGGTGAGCTTCCTCCTCCTTGCTCTTGCTTCAGCGCGCCATTTCCCCTCCCCATCCTCCCGCCGCCGCGCCCATTCTCACCTCGCCATCGTCCGCCTCGGGCTGCCGCCCTTTTCCCTCGCTGCCGCTTCGGCCATCGCGTCGCTGCCCACGGCTTCCCGACCCTCTGAGACTTTCAGTTTGGTAGACACCCGCACCTTCCCGACCGCCCTTTTGCCGGCACCGCCGCCGCCCAGATGCGCCGGCAGTTTCCTCTGCTTGGCCCTGCTCACACGTTACCTGTACCGTATTATTTCCGCTCCTCCAGACAGGAAACACCCGTCTCCCGGATGGCTATCTAAGCGCGTTAGAGAGCAGATCACCCGAGAGGTCCCGAGTTCGAGTGAGGCATCGGCCGTATTAGGCCATATTTTTATGTTTTGCTTCTTAGCCATTTCAAATAGGAATCAGTTGAGAAATAGTCCCAGGAAGCTAAGATAATTAAGTTAAGATTAAACAAAATTTATATATACATTAGAATATGAAGTTTATAAGCATAAGAGCAATTAAGTGCTTAAGCAAAATAGCTAGTACTAGCTCACTAACCCTTAAATGGTTGAAAATTTAAGATTTCCTAGTATACAATTGATTAAGCCTTGGAAATAATTATGAGAAATATAGGTAATTAACATAGATTTAAAATAAAAGATAAGGGATTAATTAAAGAGATATGTAGGAAATAAATCAAGGGAGCTGGGTTATTAATTTGGGATCACCAAAATTTATATAGGCATTAAACAAAATATTAACAGCATCCGGATAGAGTGTCCATCTAAATTGGAAGGCTTCCAAAATATATATGCAAATACACCAAAATAGTCTCGCTAATATGTAATAGGGTGTCAGTGATACTAGGCATAACTAGGAATAACATAGAAAGGCTAATACATTTAATTAGGCCATAAAACCATATTGCTTAATATTTAAATGTGGAATAATTGTTATATGTGAATAAGCAATACTATTTGAATAATTAACTCATAGTCTAAATACTAATTAAAGGCATTAATAAAGGCACATTTCTTCGGTTAGGTACTCAAATTAAGTAAAAATCATAATTGAAAGGAAATTCCAAATAAAGCTAAAGGTTTAGAAATTATATCTAGACATGAAATAAGGGCTCTAAACTAAGGACAACCTTTAATTATAATTAAAATCTATGCCCAATGTTTAGCGTACCTCCAATAAATATATTTTCATAGGGGGTTTTGCTAACTAGTAGATATTGAAATATGACCTATATACAAGCTGTGTCTAGATAGCTATGCTAAACTAAAAATTGGAAATAAAGCTAAGCCTAATAGTAGCTAAAGTATAAACGGAGTAAAAATAGTGTCGTCAACTAAATTTTGACACTACCTTTAGTACAACGTAATATTCAGCATAAATGCATATATAGCAAGCTGAGACCCGTGCCAATGGATCCTAATTCGAATTAAACTTAGGCTAGCGATAAATGAAAATACATAAAAATATGATAATGGGATTATTAAAGATTGCAATTTCAATTAGATTACCATATATGAATAAATAATGAGCCTTTACTATTTATCTTAATCTAATTAATGAGAAAAGGCATATATAAGAGATTATTCTAAAACTTAATAAAGATATCCAAGTTAAATTTAAGGGAATAAAGTGGGTTATATTGATTCGTCGGAAATTATGGTTTAAAAAGACTTAAGTTCTAATATAAGAAATTCCTAGACCTAGCTTTTGGACAAGTGTTAGAATACTTTTGATTAAAAGATTTATAGAATAAGTACATATCTCATCCATCCGTCCAGTTTGCCTTTACCATAACCTAAGTTGCAAGGAATACATACCCGGCCAGACTCATACATCAATACATAGGTCTACCTAACTCATGGAACTTCCTTGATAAATACCAAAATAATAAAAGAAATTGTTAATAAAAAGATCAAGTCATCGTATTCCACCGTAGACCCTACCTCCAATCACCCAAATCACGCAGTAACTTATAATAAATCTAAATTGAGTTTATTCGGATTTATTTGGATCTTTTGAGTTATTTGCTTCATTTGGAATCAGTCGCTTATCGCATAGTTAGAAGCCAGAGTCCCGAAGAATCAATGGATCATGCGAGATCAAGAGCAAAGTGAAGATAAAGACTAGAAGCTCAAGAGGGAGCATCGTGTGAGCTCAAGACCGCGGTAAACCGCTCCAGGCGAGTCAATACTTTGATCATGTTGAACCTATGTTTTCTGCAAATTACTTCGATTTAAATTATCAAATTGCAT